>QBDW01006003.1:0-20415 GCA_003261595.1 Maconellicoccus hirsutus | reverse complement strand
CATAAAATTTAAAAAAATTATGAACATTCCACGCGAAGTAGCTGAACTCTGGTAGAATTTTTTCGAGTTTCAATCTTGAGCAGATAAAAGGAAAAATAATGCACAATTCTAACTGTAAATCAACAGTAAATTATCGTAAATTGCTGATAAAATACACCCAGAAAGGTTGCTGGTACCTCTACCTAGTAGCTACTAGCTAGTACCCAGCTACCCACACCCACTACCCACGAAGCGCAAATATACAGAGAAACCCAGACACGTGCACGTTTCACAAAGAGGTAAAATATAATTCGCGATGTACGTATTTACACCTCGAGTCGCGTTCCAATTCGTCGAATAAAGCTGTTATAAAAGCTCGTGGAAAACTGATAAAATACCGCAATATCGTTGGAAATTGTAAGCGTACCTTTGATGCGTGAACATCGGTACGTCTACGCCAGAAAGCTCGCATCGTTTGTGAACCGTATCGCGAGACGATTCGTGATTGAAAAATACCAAATTGTATAAAACGGAGACGTTTCGAAGAGATTTTTCACGTCGAGTTGGCGTTCGAAAGGTGCGCGGTGATACGCGGCGTCTATGTACTTGACAGCGCGCTTACACACGTCGATGCGAAGATAACGCGATATTTTTAATTTATTTGATTACTTTTACACGATTTCATAAAATCTTTTTATAGTACGTGTTTATTACGAGAGTACTCGCCGCTTGCTGTCGAAACGTAGAATTCGGTCGAAGTACACAAAAGGGCGATTACGGGACGCGCCGACAAAAATAAATACAAGCGCGTTCGACGCTCGGAGAAGTGCTCTAAAAATTACGAAGCGTTCGGAAAAGTTGCGTCAGATCGGTCGAATAAAGCATCACAAAAAACAAATCACATCTCGATTGCAATTTTTCTCGCAATAACGCGGATATCACTATAAATTCTTCCATCCTCCCGCTCCCGTCTGTTTTATTAAAAAACTGCCATTACTTTGATAATTCCACGTACCCCTACCCGAACGAGTCGTTAAAACACACAAAAGGAACGCCGTGCCGGCTAACGCGAGTATTCAAAATAAGGACAAGTTTTAAAATTCTATCGACCGACGGCCAACGATTTACGTCAAGACGTCGCGTAATTCTCAACGCGAAAAATTCCCCCACGAATCCCGAATTACGCCGTTCATTTCTCACGGATGAGTCACAGATTCCGATATGACTCGCCCGACGCGACGCCACCTAACGCCACTTTGAAATCACGCGAAATCGCATTATATCGAAATTGCCCGAGGAAAAAAGGCGCACAGAAGATGGTCCCGGCTCAACGTAGGCGTCGGTGCCTTTCGCTCGTCGACGTACTACTACGAGTATATCGTTCGAGTGATTTATTCGCCTCGCGATATACGCGGAAAACACTCGACACAGTTACAGTCGAGTGCATTCGGCTAAAAAATTATCGCCTAGTTCGTAATATAGCGAGGCGAGTATAATACGTATAGACTTAAGTACACGTGACAATTGTTCTTCGAGTAATTCCTATTCAGCTTTTATGACGGTTTTTATAGCTCGTACGTTTTCTTTTTTTTCAGCACATTGGCAATAAAAAAAGAGATGGCGAGATACGAGAAGAAAAAAAATCGCAATTAAATTTCCAAACTTGATATAGAAAAATTCGCGTGACTGACAAAAACACGGAAAATAATCGCCTAATAAGTCCCATGCCATCCCTTCCTCGGCAACCCTACCGTTTCGTTAAAATGCCAGCTCATCTGACGTGACCTTTTCCTTAGCCTTTTTTGGAATGCTTGAACACGGCCGAATTTTGAAATTATTAAATTACACGATGGTAAGTTTCGATTTTGTAAGAAAGAGCCAAGCTCGCTAAACGTAGTCAATGAGCCCTAGACTGGTTTATTTATTTTTTTACTTTAATTGCAAATGTCGAAATACCAACATAAAAAAAGACAAGAACTAACGACGCGACGTATTTCAACCGGGGAATTTTCTCGCTAACGAATCACGCTACCGTAAAACATACCCTCAAAGAATAAACGGCGACGAATCGTTTGAAAACATTTTCGAAAACACTTGTTGCTCGATAAATTTTCCAACGAAAATATGTACAAAGGAGCGCGTAGTTTTTAACGGTATCGGCGAATAACGCAGGGTAAACACAACCTCGGGAAGATTCACGCTTTCGAAACGTTGATCGGGCTGCGAATAGCCGACGGCGATCGTGGCGGCGTAGCGCGGATTCGCGACTGCGAACATTACCGTCGACGGAACCGAGACGGACGTTGTTTTTATAACATATTGTTAGGGGAAAATCGCGCATCTTGGCCGCATCCCTGGAAAATCATCCGAGCTAGGAAATTAATTACGTAAAAAACTCCGCTGGAACGAGCAAACGTCGCGCAGATAAAGCCGAGAACAACGAACGCGCCACCGTGGATGATCGTAACGAAAACGAACCGACGAATTTGACCTATTTTTAAGCTCGAACCGAACAGCCAATTAAATAAATGTAATTTACCGATATACGAGTATGCAGAGCCACCTCCGTAACCGCGCCGAGCTTGCTTTCGTTTGTAGATTTCCTCTCGTTCCAACGGTAGAATTTTCCAAATAATTAATACGAGTACGTATATGTACTACGTATCGTAGCCAGCAACGACGCCTCGGCAGCTTGGTCGCCACCGCTCGAGCTCGGTAATCGGTACAAGGTATAATCTGGCAAAAAGGATTAATCGTAATGGAAACGCGTATTAAGAGGTTTCCCCCGGCAATCGTGCCACGTTTTCCAATTACACGACGATTAAAAATAAAAACCATACACATGTAGCCAACCAAACCCAAGAAAAATGTCGCGGAAACTTGAACGTTCCGTTTATGAAGTTCGCCGTCCATATTACGAAACATCGCCCATTCGTTACGTCGAAAAAAAACCGCCATTTTGTGAAAACCTTCAACTTGTTTTTCACGATTTCACTCCAATATGTTTCCCAAGACTCCCTATTCAAAAGCAAAAAGCCTTCGAAGCTTTTCCTAAAAGTAGTACTGCGATACCACCGCAAACAACTATTTTTCTGATTGTTCTACACGAGGTAGGACTAAAAACCGTTAAAAAAGACTCAAAAATGAAATAGGGAGGGAGGAGGAGGTGAAAGCTCGATACCCCCAAAAGAAACTATTCGGGCACCCACTACGTGTACATGTCAAAGCACAACCTCCTAAGTCAATTTCGCAGGGGAAGGGGGAGGGGAACACTTCAGCCATGACACAAAATTTTTCAACGTCAAATAATATTTTGATGTCCTATTAATTGATTTATGTTTTAGCCGTTTCTGCTTTTTTCACGCCCCCCTGCCCCTTTAAAAGTCACTTGTCAAAATTTTGATCCAAGGTCACCCCAATCCTGGTGGACTTGCTCCGAAAAAAATAGGGGGCCTTCAATTTGGCTGAAATTTTAGTACGTGGTAGGGTTTGAGTTGAAACCTTCCCATATGAATTTTTAGTCCCCTTTTTTCCTATAAAAACACCAATCTGTCAACTTTCACTTGGAAAGTCGCTGATAAAAATCTTTTCCAATCAAAAAACCAATACTACAGTCGGATTCAGCATCCTAAAAACCCCCTTTTGAACTCTAGCCACCCACCCTCGATTGGATACCCTTTTTCGAGTTTTAAACGCGAAAAACGGCGATTTTCACAAAAAGTATCCTACTTCGAAGGGGTCATAGCTCCACTTGGGGGTGACTTAGGAGGCTAAAAGTTCATATGGTACGATTTCAACTAAAACAATACCACATATTAAAGTTTCAGCTAAATCGAAGACCCCGATTTTTTTCGGCCCACCCTAACATATACGTGTACAAGCTGCCATCGATAAAAATGATTAAAATGGACTCCTGAGGTCTCAAAACAAACTCCGAGTATGGTCTCTTCCCCTCCCCCCACTCCCACCGATTAATACAACTTAATAGCCTGGGTTTTTTATTAAAAACCCCGTCTAAAAACGTGCCCCATCAAATCAGCAGGTGAGCAGAACAAACCTTGCGAATAAAATCGCATACACCTCGATAGTGAAATTTCTCGAAAAAGACGCCCCTACATCCACGCTCCTTCGCACCATCCAAATTGGAAAATCGCTCACCGCAATCTTACACGATTTGCAAATCTTCGCCAACACGTTCCACGCCGGCCACAAAACCACCTTATCGAATTAACGACACATTACCAAGGCTTCAAAGTCGACGTAGCGGATCAATGATGTGATCGAATTCGTCAAACGTTCGCACGACACCTACGACAAGTTGATACAATTCGAAACCGCACCTATTCTCATAATCTGGTACACGACTACGCACGTTCGAGACGTGTCACATCCTCCTCAAGCTACGAAGCAACAAACTCTTGACGATTATTTAATTTGGCAAGCCCGAACGACGACGACGACGAAGCGTTATTAGCAACTCGTGTGACGTCCTTTCGTCAAAAGCGCTCCGGACAGCAGCGGGCGGTTAATTGAATTTTTACAGCTGGTACGCGATTTACACAGCGCGCGTACTCGACAAGTACGAGTAGATACTTCGAATTCACCGAACATCGCCTCGTGCTTCCAACAAAATCGCTTTAACGAGCGAACAGAAAAACACGTCGCGTCGCGTATTCGCTGCGAACGCCTACGCGTCCATTCGCCTCGTCGACTCGTTTTCTTAACCGAATTAACGAAATTACAACGGAAAAAAGAAAAGGCAAAAAAAAAACACGCGATTCTAATTTCCAAACGAGAACTAAAATATCGTAAGATTATACAAAAAGTACACCGTGAAAGTTGTACTTTACATTAAATCTCTCTTCCGCTTCGTTCGCCGTGAAAAATATAACTTTAATCCGGCCCGACGTTAGATTTGAATTACTCTATACGCTTCATTTAGTTATAAAATTCATTCTGCAAAAACCTGTTCGCATAAAAACACAATCCACCTTGACCTCGTCGTAATTAAAAACAACCTATTATCCCGACGTGTTTCGCGTTTAAAAGGATAAATACCGCGCCGCGTATATCCCCAAGGGTTTGCACACCCGTATTTAACTTTCTAGCTACATTCAAATGCTATTTCACCTCTTGGCGTCGTCCTTCCGCATTAACCCGCTAAAAATTCGTTAATAAAAAAAAATTACGCGTTTTAAATTTCACCCACCGATGCTTCGCGATAATTTATATTTTTAATATATTCGCGTGCCGGGGGGGGAGGGGGTGTTATTTTAACGATAGTTCCGTTTTTCAAAACGATATCTTTGTAGACCTACTAATTGAGACCGAAATAATTTCATTCGAGATTTCCTATCCATACCGTCTTTTTGAATTTCGCAATTCTCGACCCATTAAACATGCACAAATGTGCCTTTAGCAATGTCCATTTCAGCGAATTTTCAACTGAAAAATCGAGATTTGACTACTCGAATAACGTAAATTTTTTCAGACACTTAATAAGTGCCTTCCTAAAAAAAAAATACGTTTCACAATTTTCAATCGTGGTCCTACGCCCTTCAAAAAAGCGATGACATCGTGTCGATAGAACACGCTTGCAAAAACCGAAACTACCCGTAAGAATATGTTTGAAGCTTGGACACGTACTAAAACCGCCAAAAAACGGGACTAAATCGAAAAATGAAATTTTTTTTGTTAAAATATTTTTTAACGCGTATGAGATATTAATAAGAAGAAAAGACCACATTTCCTATGCACCGAAAATAAAAAATCGGTAGTTATCGAGTAAAAAAATATTTAAAAATCGAGAACGTACACATGCCCGTCAAGTTGATACCGCCCGCTGCGTACCAGCGGAAGACGTACCCTTACGCGTCGCAACCGCGTAACTCGAAGAACCGGGGCGTTCGTACCATGAAAAGCGATTGCGGCGCATAAGCGTACACCTCTCGCTAGCACACGGTGGCCGATATCAACTCGACGGGCATGCGTTCGCGATTTTTGAATATTTTTTCCCCCGAAAACTATCAATTTTTGCTGTTAAAAAAAAACACGCACCGAAAGCCAATTAACCGAGGATGAATTTTCATTCTTCACTTTTAAAAGTTCTAGTATCGGGTACGTTCGAATTTCATCATCTCAACCAACATTACATGTTACACGACACTTGATCAGATCAATATACGCGAACCGCCCAAAAAAATTCTACCCCCTTAAAAAAAACCTTAATCTTGGCATTACATTAAAAAGCTTTCGATTTCACACCAAACACCAATTCCTATAACAAAACTTCTACCACAATCACCTTCGACTAACTTTAGCGCGTGATCTCGCGCGACATTCCCCCATCCGTCCACTCATGCCATGTATCGTGACGTTAATAAATTTGCCTATCTCGACGTATACGAGGCGCCGGTACACGATAAATTGCATAATCGAAAAACAACAAGGCGTGCTGCTAATTACTCGTATTCCACTCTTCTCAAGTCGCCTTTTTGCTTCTATTGATTCTTCCTTCTACTTTTTGCACACCACCTGCCTTCGCCGTTTCCAAAACTTAAATTAAAATCGTTCCGAACTCGTCAAATGAGATGGTAATTAGAGAGAAAACTTGCAAGGTCTCGTACCTGCGTCATTTACACATCGTAGACTTGGCGACTACGCGAATTACGAATATTCCGCCGAAATGGCGCACACGTCGCGATACCTTGCGGTATACTTTCGTATTTCAAGACGCAATTTCACGATAAAATGAAAAGAGCGCGCTACCATAGGATTCCTTCGGTTCGAAGCCAAAATCGAGTGCAATTTCAGCAAATACCTTTCGTATCCGCATTGTTTCGCGTTTCCCTCCGTTGAAAATTGGCCTAGCGAGGAGTCGACGAAGGGTGCAACGAGGGGTATTTCTTTAGCGAGTAATTAACGCGTTATTGTAAAACGAAAATTTCAAATTCACAACGAAATGGGAAAGTTGAAATTTGAAATTTCTAATTACTTTTTTGTTTGCGAGTAACAATTGTCAACGTAATTAACGAACGAATCGACAGACGGAGGATGCTAGGCGGAGCTCATAATTTATGTACCTATTTCGCGATAAATATTAATTCTAATTAAAAATTGTCATAATTTTTAAAACTTCCAACTTCGAACTATTATTTATCTAACGAATCAACAGAAATAAATTACCCTCTAGAATTCCATTTCCCTCCCAAAATTCACGTCTAAATTTACGATGTCTGCGAAAAATTTGAAATTCGGCAAAACATCTGGAATACTTTTACTGCTTCGACCTACAGGTTCGGCAAACCATCGTCAACTAAGATTGTGCATTTGAAAAATTGCGGAAGGGCATTCCGCTGGTGAAAAACAACGTGCCTCTTAGCTCTGCGATGGGCAACCATTACGTCATGACGAATTGACACATTGTTTATTTGTCGTTTCGAAGGCGTTACCTCCTTCGCAACACCCGGTACCTGTGAATGTACAAATGTACACGTACTCGTAGCTGATTCGCAATTAGCTATCTACACATACGGGAAATAATTATCTCAAGAAAATCAACCATCCGCGAGAAAGGTACCACATCAAATACGAATCATGAACGTAGTTCTCTTCGACGCGATAATTCCGCAATCAAGCTAATATTTACAAGCACCGACTACAGAGAGTAATGTAAAATCGAGGGACAACTATCGCAAAATACGATACTATCCAGGTACGCTATCTAAAAGGTTACAAGGTTCAACTAAAATACTGAAAATAGTAAACAACTTATGTGGCTCAGAATGCAGATGGCGTTACATGTAACGAAAGTCGATGTTAAAAGCTTTTACTGGTATACGCAAGCTCGCGGGACTAATTTCTTCGGATAATAATACGATTTGTACAAATGTTACGTCGTCTAAGCTTGTCGCGCAAAGGACCATAAACTAAGGTTCGGGTAGTGGAAAAGCCAAATTTTTAATTGTGTGAAAAAAAGAGCGTGATATTAAAAGAAACGATGCGAAAGCTTTCAGGCATTAAAAATGCCAAAAATTATCAACTTACGATCGTTCCAATAACGTTTCCGATTCTTTTAGCCTGAAAACAAAATATAAACGTAGAAATAAAAACGAAAAAAAAATCCGTTAAACTACACCTATTACGTAAATACACGTCGAAAGCTTCCAAAAGCAACGGTGCCGTGTGTCGTTTATACAAAATACTCGTAGTATGTAATAACATTCTCCTCGACTCGAATAGGCAAACGATGAATGAAAGAATACAAAAGAAATAACATACATTGTACGCGTAAGTAGTCGTAAAAACATCCGTATATAGGAAAGCCATACACCATCAAAGGCTTGCAGTTGCCGAGCCGCAAAGTATGTGTATACGCAATTCGTCCCATGCGAGTTACCGAACGCAACAAAAGGTGAATAAAAAATGCCTCCGTCGCTGTTCGCCGTCGCACAATGCTCGGATTTTCTCGTTAAAAATTTTCATTTCGGCGTAAATCCTCTTTAGATGGATATCATTCCGTCCTCTTTGCCTATTTATATATCCCGAGAATATCGTCGGTATTCGTAACCCTTGAAGTAACAATAGCATAACCTTTGACGAGTATCTGTGAAATGTTTCGTCAACTCCAAAATTTAAAAGGGTATTAGATACCGCACAAAGCAGAGATATCTTCCATTTTATAAGTATCAATTTCTCAACACTTCGGAAAAACAAAATTTCACGCACAACATGCGTCGTCACGGTGAAAAAGACCAGCTGGACTTACATCATAAAAGGCCGTAACCGGGTAAGCAGGCCGATTCGGCCTTTTTGCTCAAAAAAATTGAAATTAATGTGGTAGTTAGGTGCTGTTGAGATACGATCATGACGAAAATTTCAGACCCCTAACCCCCCCCCCGGAGAAAAAATTCCCAATTGAAAAAAGATTGGAATTTCTTTCTCAAAAGTGGTAGAAGGGGGGAGGTTGAAGTTTTGATATGTGATAGAGCTTTATGTATGGACTGGACACAAAAATTGACCACCTCCACCATCATTTTATCCCCACCAAAATACGTTTCTTAACTTTTTTTCTTTATTTAAGTACAGGCCCGCTGAGTGAGAATTTCGAAACATGGGGTTTCCTTTTTGACCCCCAAATAACATGAAATTATTTCAAAATTCTCGACCGACGAAATCATGAAACACTAAAAAATTGTATAAAAATCGACTTTTTCAACACAAAAAAAATCGCAAAGTCATCTTCACATTATTTACAACAAAACATATTATATAGCCAAAGTCCCAAAAATCGGTAGATTTCGAGAAAAAAATTATTCAAGCGATGAATTCAAGCGCGCGCGTGGTCATCTGCATTTCCCACTGTGGAGTAGCGCTTCGTTCGTAACAACGCGCGACGAGCCGCATTTCGTACGTGACGAACGAGGCGCTACACCACAGTGGGAAATGCAAATAACCGCGCGCGCACTTGAATTCATTATTTTTCTCCATGACGCGGGTGAGTGAAAATTTAAAAAAAATGCCTACATCATTTGGGGGTCAAAAGGGCACTTACCACCGAAGTTTCAAAATTTTCATTCAGCGGGGCCATATATGAATAAAAAAAAAAACAAATCAAGAAACGTATTTCGGCAGGAATAAAATTATGGTTGGGGTTATCAATTTTTGTATACTACCCATATATAAAGGTCTACCACATATCAAAATTTCAATTTCCCCTCTCTTACCATTTTCAAGAAAAAAATTCTTATCTGTTTTCCGTTTAGGAATGGGTCTGAAATTTTGATCATGAACGTACGAGTATCTCAACAGTATTTAACTACCACCTTAAATTCAATTTGTTTGAACAAAACTGCTAAATCGGCCTGCTTATTCGGTTACAGCCTTTTGTATTTTCCGTTTTCCCTCCTCATTTTGCAACCTCAACAGGTCTAAACAATCGTTTCATCGGAATAAATCTCATCGAAGCATTCTGTACGTGATATTGCCATTGGCCCAAGTACGTGTTGTTCACAACTTGTTACTATTACGAGTATTTCACTTTTCGTCTTTTCACAAGTTGGAAATATTTAATGACTCGGATCATTATTGATAAAAACAAGAAAATTTCTTCAAATTTCAGGTCGCGTACAGATCTTCCAAAAGGGAAAATTACCGTTGGAGAATGTTAACAACACGACTGGTCAAGTGGTTAACTACGGCGTGACGCGTACGCTTTAATGCATCTGTATTCAAATTTTGTAACCGCGATACATACGCAGGGATCATTTCGCCGCCTCAGACACGTGAATACGTTCTTAATGAAGCAGGCAACATATTCGTACGCGCCACACGCTAATTCCATCGTCTCCGTACTCGAACCATCGAGCTTTCCATCAAAACTTTAAAATTCACCCCCAAAAAATACCCCGAAAGATACGGAAAAACTAAAAAGGGAAAAACGCCGCAAAAATTTGTTCGCAACTTTTCGAAAACTCTTCGCACCAACAAGTACACACAGCAAAAGAACCGCGAAGCCAATCATCTCACGGTAGATAGATACACAACGCTCATTTTAAATTCTCACCTTCTCATGAATGAATCATACAAGCGCGAATAACTACACAGTTTCACTTTTTGCATTTTAATTAAAACTTTTCGCCCAACTTTACCCCATCAATAACGCTCTGCAGTATACGCCAACGCACCAACAATACCTTCTCGTGCCCCGAATCCGCTAAAACAAATTTATCGCCCAACTTCGCAACAATTTCCTAAAGCAACTAACTTTTTCGAAACATCTTACCAAAAAAGAAAAAAAGACTCGTATACTTCTGAGAAGGAGAAAAAGAATGATACGGAAAAAGGACAAAAAAATAAAAAAAATAACAACAAAAAGAAATCGAAGTAGCAAAGTCGACTTCTAGCTCGCGGCGAATTTGTTCGTATCAATTAGACGCTACTTTGCGGCTTAAAATTAAAAAAAAAAAAGAAAAAAGAAAAAAAAACGACGAGAGTTTTCGGTGAACGGTTTTTCCTAACCGAACGAACAAACGAGGCAAAAAAATGTCTAATTAGGATAAGCTCGTTTTTGTAGCTTTTCTTTACATCGCGTCTCGTATTCCGTATAGCCTTTGTTTCTTAAACTAACTTTACATAATTAATTATCTGAAATTATCTTGAAAAATTACTCTATTTCTTTTAAATTTTTATACGCGCAATCTACGCTTCGATGGCATTTATGACAGATAATTCTCGCGTATTTTCGAGTCGCTTCTAGGAAATGATAATCACTAAGCTCGTTTCCACATTTTAAATTCAACTCGTCCGTTTACTTCTCCTTGAAAGCGGCAACGCATCGGTCATGTTCAAGTAATTCCCTCACAGTCCAACAATAAGTAACGAGTAAACTACTACGTTGCATTGTACGATTAATGAGCGACGAAAAAGCTCAAATAGGGTATAAGTACGAGTGTACTTTTTTATCGTTGTTCCATACATAAAGGGTTACGAGCTATCGACACTCTTCAACGTGTTTGACTTCCAGCTTAAATAAAATTTACATATAAGCTCGTATTCGATGAGAGACGTTGATATTTGTTCGCGTGAAATAATCTACGTTCCAGGTTGAGGAAGCGAGAGGGCCGAGTAGGAGTGGGTGCTTATTTCAACTAGCACGAACTTTACGCTGATTTCTAAAAAAAATTAAATTCTAGGATTTTTAATATAACGGGTCATGTTCGTATAAAAAAAAATTAAATACCAAAAAATAATAAAACACAAAAAAAAATTTTTCTTGGCAGAGACGGGGATCGATCGGTCAACCGTTGCGCGACGCGAGTAGGACTGCACCGCCTTGCTACTCGCTTATAAAGTATGTCGCGCGACGGTATTTAATGGTCGATCGACCCACTGATCATTCGTGCTCACCAATCTTCTGTATCTTCATCTTTTCTTTTTTAAGCAGAGCTGCGACCTGTCGCTCTTCTGTTCCTTGTGATATTTTTTTCTCACACGTAAAATTGCGACTCATCGCCATTTCGTCGTTTAGCTCATATTTTCACACATCTTTACGAACATATTCGTCAGCATTCGTTCTCCTAATATATTTCTCTCCCCTTCACACCGGTGGAATACTCGTGTCTCGCAAGGGCGTAACGACAGTGTTAATGTCGGCACACGCACACACCGCATACATGAAAAGCTCTCGAATTGACTGTACGACAAGATGAGCATATTTTCACATCGAATACATACGAATTAAACACAATGTTCGACGAATAAACAGAAATCAAAAACGCGCTGCAGAATTGCTGTGGAAGTCTCGTTCGTGTGCGCTTCACTCGGGCGTCGGGCTACTGCATGCTTACGACGCGACGGATACGTTGCGTATTGTTCAAAACAGAAGACAGACAGAACGAAACGAAACGAAGACGAAAAATAATATTATAACTTCGACATGTTGGAAAACGGCAGACGAGAACTCGTATTCGAATATCATCTTATTGCGATTTGGCGCTTTCGAGTATACGTACGACGAGAAATTTAAACTTCGCGACATATACTTCGCTTACATATGTTTAAATTGGATCAAAATATACGCGTACGTCGTTTCTTCGTTGTATACGGAAAAATTTTAATATATTATTCGAGTCGCATTGAAACGCCAGGCTATTTGCCATTTCTAATTCACATGCAAAACAAACGTCGTCGTCGACTTCGACGTCGTTTTCTTATACACTTTCACAAGCGCCCCGTTTTACATACGCGTACGAGTACGAGTATACAAAATTACCGTCGAGTTTGGAGTTTCCTTCCCTCTTTCGCCTCTTTTGCCCCTTTTGCGCGCACGCGGTCGCGTTATTCTTTTGTCGATCAAATCGACTCCGTCTAAACTTTACAAAACTCCATTTGCCTTCCGATCAATCCGAGCCCGGTCTCGTTTCCACGAGCCGCAGAATAAAATCAAAATTCGCAAACAACGCCCGAGTTACGCGAATTCAACACTTCTTCCGAGCAACGTTTTTATACCCTTGCTTTCTCAGTTGGCAGACGCGCAGTCAATTTCCAAGCATTGCGAATCTTACGACGCGGCGTATTTTTTCAACGACCCATAGACAGCTCCACGAATGAACGAATGGAACTTCCTCTTCAATAATATACTCGCACACCGTGACACCGAGTGTACCCTTAAATTTATCGCAAAACCGAAACAATACGCAACCGATCGATACCCCGTCGATACGAGCATTTGGGCGCAGAAAAAAAAACAACGCGGCCGAGTTAAAATTAATTAACTACTTCATTCAAAAATTCCATCTTAATGGGATTCGAGTTCCGTAAGCAATTGCAAAATTTGCATATAACGCTTATAAACCAAATGTGTAATTACGTGCCCAGAAAAATTACGTACTTCATTGTAATTCACTGGCGTTTATCATTTTTGATTGTTCTTCGCAACGAAGCGATTTGAATTAAACACTTCACACGGGCCGAACGATAAATTTCGTAACACTCGTACGTTTGATATCGTCGAAAAAAAGGTTTCGCATTCTAAAACACCATCCACCGTGCGACCGAGGTGCGAAACGTAATCGCACCAGCGTAGCAAGCGAAAACTTAAAACTAATAAAGCTTTTAAAAAATTCCCAACGCTTACGACCGCTCGATAAAAACAAATCGCTTAACATGTTCGATCTCTAGACGCGCATTATTTCATTCAAGAAATTCAACTCGTTCTCGCTTACCTGAAACAAACAGAAAAAAATTCCGTTATAAGAAACGTAAGAGCGAATAAAACCAAGTCGCAAGAAATAATTAAAGCGAGCTTTGATTCTAAATGGAAAATCTCTACAGGATTTAAAGTCTCTTTGAAGCCGTACAATTCGTCTGTTGTACCCACGCCATATCCGATTTCAAAAAATCGAACTACATTTATAAAACACGAAAGTAATAATAAGGAAAAGTAATACTACGCGCGAGTACTCGTAGAATACAATCCTGCAGTGAATTTTTCCACCATAGGCGTAGTATACACATACAGAATTACAGATGGTTTGAACCGAGAAATACAAAAATAACGAATTTCTTTTTCCACGAATTCGAATCGTAGACATTGAAGCAGATTTTTCATTTTTTTTTAATATATTTTTCTGCCATTTCCGATAGTACGCGATACAAGAAGTAATTCCGGCGGAGTCAATGATCCGCGGAATTGTTCCTTTGAAATAATTTATTCACATCGTGAAAAACTGAAACAAGTTGCCTAAAAAAAAAAACAAAAAAACAACGATATGTTCGTGACAGAATATTTCAACCTCCACCGTCGGGTTGGTCAGATTATACGTATAAGTAACTAGCTTCGCTGGTTGAGGGCTTCGCTCACATTACTTCGCAATGCTCGCTACCGCACACTCCCTTTTTTCTATTTATAACTCTCAATCGTATAACTGATGTTACAAAAATCTTCTCGGCCTTTTAGCTGACATCTAAATTAAAAGCTTATGGCAGTAGGGGTGAATTACCGTTATTACGGAAAGGCGAAAGACAGCAAAATTGTTACAAATGTCATTTTACCATACAATACTGATAAGTGGCAATAATTACAGTAAGTTCGCAGTATTTGCGGTAATTTACCAGTAACCTGTGGTAATTTACCAGCAATTTATGGTTATTTACCGGCAACTTACGGTAATTTATTGGTAATTTACCAGTAATTTATAGTAATTTTCCGGTAATTTACCATTAATTTACAGTAATTTTCCGGCGGTTTATCGGTAATTCGTGGCAATATACCGATAACCTATGGTAATTTGCCGTCAATTTTTTTTATTTACCAGTAATTTATTTGATGTAATTCATCGGTAATTTACAATGATTTACTCATAATTTATAGTAATTTACTGTGTTCAAAATTTGACGAAATTCGGTTCGCTCATTCTGGCATGATGAGGCCGCATAGACATATGTACGTAGATAAATACAGAGAGCATTCAAACGAATTCGGCTCCGTAATAATACGAGTATATTCAAGTTCCAACTCGAAACTCAGCAGAATTGTGTTTTCTGATAGTAAAAACTAGTCACACAAAAACGCTGCAACGTTTCTCCAATGCTCGTGATGCTATTCCTTTTTCACTTCATTAAAACCATCCAAACAGGTTTTTGCCACGATACTTTCAATTTATTAATCAAGAAAGAATCTACCCAGTGGCGTAGCCAGGATTTTTCCAAGAGGGAGGGGGGCAAAACTTTAAAGAGGCAGGGGTGAACTTTTTTTGGGGGTAGTTTTTTTTTTCAGAGATGTTGAAAGTGTTGCATGCATTGAATAAAATCACCTCCTAACCAAAATGCGTCATTAAGGTACCATATTTTGAAATCCAACTAAGATTACAGGAATGTAAATGCGCTCAGCTGTTGTTCTCCGCTGGAGTTTTAATATTATATCACACAAAGATTATGTTTTTTCCTTTGCAAAAAAAATTACAGAAAAATTATCGATTAAAGCATTTTTTTGTAAGTTTGTTGCAATTTCATTGTACTAAAAAATGTATACCTCGAAAACAAAAGCAGATATCGAGATGAGATTTGCGGCATTTTGCCGCTGAAGATGAGGAAATCATTCCTAGATTTGAACGCGGGGTCTACGATGCGTTCTTCAACCCCCTAGAGCGGTAACATCTTTTTAAAACACCCAATGGAGGGAGGGGGGACATGGCGCCTCTTGGCTACGCCACTAAATCTACTGTACTTTCAAATAGTAGACATCCTCTTAATAGCTATTGCGCACGATTCATATGCACTAGTCAGAGTAATCTGGTTTACGCAACAAGAAGCACTTTCAGAATTTCGCTGATGTTTTTCACATTGCGAACTACGCTTTGAAAGTAGGCTATACGAAGTTTTCCAAAATGAAGGACAAAAAACGCCGGATTACCGTGTACGTCTACTAATTGATCAAAGCGATGCGAGTACACCGGCGAGTACACGTTGTGAAAACTACGCATCAGCTGCGCTTCCAAAATTTATTACTCGAAGCACGTACCATACATTTAACCCTAACGCAGCACGACGATGAAGTAATTTATAAAATTTGAATGTTGAAACGATAAAACGAAAGCTGCGCTCATTTTTCATTCAAATCATCGGACACGGTCGACAGACAAATAATCGCGTACGTCCACGTCGAATATATTCGACTATACGCGCTGCAAAAAAATACTCAAACGCGGGCGATCTTCAGATGGCCGAATGGCCCGGGAGGCGGTTACAGGTTCTAGACGCAGGGCACGAGACTTAATCAAAAATCGAATATCGTTTGCATTTTCGATTTCGCCAACGAACAAAGTCGCATTTCGTTAACCGCAGCTTTCTCAACGGTACAAAAAAAACTTGCGCGACGTAGAATTTAAAACTCACGTCGAACAACTACAAAGCGCTCGCTTTACAAAACCACAACACACTATACAAAGTACCTTAGTACCTTACACGCGACACGGCAACCTACAAAGGATAACTATCGCAGGTATTACACGAAAATGGCGAATAGTTTAGAAATTAGAATTTGCGCACATATCTCGAGTATACAAATAACTCGAGCAATTTCGCAAATGTTTCAAAGTATTAGATATGAAAAATGACATCTCGAGCCGGCAAAACATACCGCCAACCACGCTTCTCATATCTTAACACCAACGCTTCCAGCATCCGAAGAGGGTTACTCCGACTTTTAAACTCTCTTTTACCGCGGCACGACGTGATTCGTTGGCGCTAATTAAAATTACCTTAAATCTTCTTCAATTCTGCGCCACACGCCGGAAGCCCTTTAACGCGACGTAATTATTCATCTTTTTTTCGCGCGTCCGCGACACTCGACGCGACGGAACGGAATTCAAAAAACGACTACGTCGACGTCGCGTCGGCATTTTTAAGATTTCATTTCACAACCGTGTTTAAATGCAAATTCTGAATTTATCGAAAAAGTCTAAATCGGCATTTTTCAAGGGTAGAACATCTTCAATCCGCATAAATCAACTTTCCACCGAATGACTCCGCGTTTTTCTCCTTTTCATCTTATATTCCATTAATCGAAACATCTTCGAGACCAACTAGACACTTTTACAGCTCGTCGTTGCTCGTTCGCCAATAAGCGTTCATTAATCGGCCATGTCGTTAAGCGATACCGACGACCATTTTTCCTTTTCCACCCCTATTTTTATTTCAATTAAGTCATTCGTTCGAGTGAAATTCAACTTTTACGTGGTTATTCACCTTGAACATTTCCTGCAAACGAGCACTCGCAGCTCGAGGCGATTAAACAACTAAAACCGTCGTCGTCGTCGTCGTCGCCGCCGCCGCCGCCGATTCCGCTGAAACTTCTTCATTCCTAAATGGCCGCAAGTTTTCAGAAACTTTTTCTCAACGACCTACACCGCCACCTTCGCCTGATTCTTGGCAAATTCTCTCATTTTCAAGCTGCTAAGCGCGGAATTAGTTTTGAAATTCGCCGGATTACTTGGGCCTTTTCAACATCTCACCTAAGTAAGTACCTAGCTAACCACCGCCCAAGATTAATTGAATTGTTCAACAAATGTGGAATTTGCTTCGCGTAGATTTCCGTTAGTCAAATATATCGTAAGTATGTCTAATCGAGTCGAGAGAGAAAACATTTGCGTTGGGAAAATAGCGAGGCTTTAAAAACCTTTCGAGAAAAAGCTGCACCCCTACGCTTCTGCAAACGCTCTCTTTCGCAACACTTTCAAAAATTCAACATCCCACATAACGGGCAACGAGGCAAGTCTCTTGCAATGGCGTTGCACTCGTAACTCGTGTGTGTTTTGGGTTTAGCCGCAAAACACCCGATGATGGCGAATTCACTCGTAGCACAGCGACGAAAACCAGCAACGCGGAAGAGAAATTCGGGAATTAGCCCGAACGGCGAATAAAAACTCGAAGGAAACGAGGGCGAATGTAAAACAAGCAAACTTCGTTATCCTTTACACAACCTTTATTATGTAAATTTTTTCTCTATAATTCAACGTAATTTTAATTATAACGCGGCATCTGCGACATCGACGGCGACGGTAAAAAAAAAACAAACTCGTAAATGCGGCGAGTAATATGATGGATTACGAGTACACAGCGATATTTGCTTGTTTTCATCGTTTTACGACAAGTAGCGGCGCGTGTCGCCCGCCAATATATCCTACGTACGCGTATAAGTCTTTTGTATAACACGTACACGCGGCGCGACGCGACGCAACGCGACGGGTAAATAAATTGTATTAGTTTATGAATTTTTCAAATCGATTTATCCGGTGTAATGTACGCGTACATAAATTTTAACGCTTCGTTGTCGTAACGCAACTCGCCTTTGAATTATATATCGAATTTCTGCTTTACTCTTCATTGTAGTACTCCGCCAAGTTATAATTTAATAATAAATCAAAGGCTTTCCCTAAATACATACTACATCAAGTTTGAATAAATGCCCGAGCAAATGTAACGTTACGTTTTATCATGTTCATCGGCGTGCTTTACGGTGCGCTGCGCCCCCGTCCGCGCGTGGCCACCTAAAAAATTAATTCTACGACCTGGCCGCCGCGCCGCCACTATTTCGCGTATTTTTTCGCCAACTTCCTCCACCCTCCTTATTCCAAAAGCTCGTTTTTTATCCTCGGCCAAAAAGCACGTACGAGTATAATATGCGGCGTATACGTATGATACCCTTACCCCGCTCTTCACTCGTCCTTATCCTCCTCTATACGTCGGTATATGTACAGTACGTAGTTGTACTATGTAGTATGTAGTATGTACCTTTCGACAATGCAAAAAAATTCCTTTACACGGTGAAATTTTTCATTTAAAAGTACGAAAAAATTTCACTAACTGCGGTTAATTTTTCACCAACGAATTCGCGACGGACCAACGTCGGCTACGTTGAAATCACCCTTCATCCATTATCTGATTTCACCGACCGACGGTCGCGAATAATGAACGCGACCCGGTCGCAACCACGACGGCAACGCTATTCGACTCGTATATAATTAATAAATAGAATTAAAATACTTTTACGTCTCATTTCATCCGAATAAAAACTCCATCTACGGGCTTTTCGTCCAACATACAAAGTGTTTTTTTTTTCATTCATTACATTCTCGCGCAGCTTTTTTCTATATTGAAAGCATCGAGGCGGAAATTCGTTTGGTTGGTTCTAGCGAACGGAAGAAGAATAATGTGGACCGGTGGCGGAGAAAGAGCAATGACATTAGCATGTTGCGGTGAGAAGTGGCAGTGAAAGAGGGAAAATGTGGAGGATAAGCGGTGAAAAGTTGCAGCAAAAACCTGTTTGACTGGTTTCGGAAGAAGCAAAATAGTCCAACGACGCTTTTTGCTTCTTCAAAAACGCTTTGTACGAAACTACGCATCAAGATGTTAAAAGCTATGTACAACATTCGAATAATTTCGCGGGGTTGATTACCGACGCGACGTAAATTCGAGGACGTTATCATAACGTTGAAAAGTTATCAATAAACTGTAGAATACTCCGACGAAGCGATACTATCATCGTCTGTCGTGATCGCGTATCCTTCAACAGGATTATAACGGTAATTACAAGTTAAATTCGCGACAAATATGCACATATACTCGTAGCCAGTTACGTACATACGTAGTTACATAGGCGCACCGAAGGGAGGGGCTGGGGGGGCTGAAGCCCCCCCCCAGCGGCCGTGTTTTTTTTTAATGTAAATATCAAAATAACAAAAATAGAACAAATTTGATTAACAAGGGAAGCTCTCGAGGTGTCCGGCTCGGATTTGAACAGGAGTTGGATTTTTGAAAAGAGCATGTCAAAAAAACCCCAAAACCAAAATTTTAGTTGCCCAAGTTAACTTTTCGATTTTTGGCGAATTTTTGAAATTTGAAAATCACAAAATTTCGATTAAAAATAAAAAATGAGAAAAATAAAAAAAACTCGAAAAATAATTTTAAATCACGAAAGAAGTGTTTTCCCTCTAATTCGAACCCGCTGAACCCGAAAATCGCATCGGCGAGCCGTTCTGGAGCGTCCAGCGCGATTTCCATTTTTCTCCAGGAACTTCGAAATGCTCCAGAAGGTGTCCATTTGAGATTGGGCAGCTAAAAACTTGGTTCCCTCTTATTCTCAACCAACTGAACCGACTTGACCATATTTCCGGATAATTCCAGCCGGACACCTCGAGAGCATTTTTCTAGGACAGGTTTTTTCATGGCAAAGCAGTAAAGCTAAAAACATTCAATTCGCAATGCATTGCTACCAAAAAATCTGTCCTAGAAAAATGCACTCGAGGTGTCCGGCTGGAATTTCCGGAAATGTAGTCAAGTCGGTTCAGTAGGTTGGGAATAAGAGAGAACCAAGTTTTTAGCGGCCCAATCTCAAATGACACCTTCTGGAGTATTTCGAAGTTCCTGGAGAAAAAT
>QBDW01006002.1:0-37829 GCA_003261595.1 Maconellicoccus hirsutus | reverse complement strand
GTTTCAGAAAATTTTTCTTCTCTAATAATTTAAAGAAAATTGAATTTCCTATTCCAGTTCTCGTATTTTGCCTTCCAATAATCGAGCTGGCTTGTTGATTGGTAAGCACAAGCAGACGCGTTATCTCCGTTTCTCGCGAAAACCATTCGCAAAATGATAAAACTGGCCAAACATTAAATAACACATCATAACAATTCTGCGTAGAGTAGTGAAATTCCGTGAAATGTAAATGAGTCAGTCTGAATGTACACTGAAAAACCTTGGAACAAACTAAATCCATTTGGCAATTCGGACATTCATTCTAGTGGTTGTCAATTTTTCATACATACAAATGGGCAATGAAACGATAAATAGAGCGCACTGCAACGAAATGTTGAAAACTGGATACCTAAATTGTAATACACGAGAAATTGTAGTTTTTAAATTTTTACTCTAAAACGAGAGGGTTTCAGAAAATTTTTCTTCTCTAATAATTTAAAGAAAATTGAATTTCTTATTTTTTGATATAAAAACAGTCACATTTTCACCATTTTTGCAGTTGTAAAACTTCTTTTCTTCTCACTGATTTTCAGCTTTTTCTGACATTTTGCAACTTCGCATTAAAATTACTTCAAATTTAAGTCAAGAACTCAAATTTTTTGTAAATCTTGAGTTTGTAGAATGTTCTTCTTTTCAACGATTTCAACATTTGTTGATGAATTTTTCATTAAAATATTCGCTATTATTATTTCATGATTCTTAGTCTGTCGGCATCCATCTTGCGTAGTATCATTGATACATTGTTGAAAAAATGCTGAAAATTCGTGATTTACAAAAAATTCCGAGTTTTTGGCTTGAACTCGAAGTAATTCGAATGTAAAGTTGCAAAACATTGAAAAATTCTGAAAATCAGTGAGAAGAAAATGAGCTTTACAACCGTAAAAATGGTGAAAAAGTCGATGTTTTTACATTAAATAGTAGGGAATTTATTTTTCTTTAAATTCAGAGAAAAAAGATATTCTAAAGTCCTTTTGTTTATCAGTGAAAATCTAGAAACTATAATTTTCCCACGTATTATAGTTAAAGTATCCCATTTTCAAGTGTTTCGCCACAGCGCCACCAGATGTCATCCACTTTGAATTTTATTGCCTTTAAGTGAAACATGTAATTGCCTACACTGTGCAGTGCGTAACTGCGTATGATATTAACCCGTTAGCACTTCTTCTTACGGGTCAAAACATATAAATATTGAAAAAAATTCGTTCAGTCTTCCATTTCAGCGATTTTTTCCAACGTATGGGAAGTTAGCTTCATTCTTTCACACATGGAATCAATCGTCTACTCTAAGCAAAGCAACCACTTGATAAGCGCGTAAGATAGTTCGTCAATTTTCCCTACATACTAATATTTTATTAAAAAAAGTGAGTAAACTGCGTAAAAAAATTATAAGATTTACGGCAGGTAATATGGACAAAAATTGCAGATTGGGCTGTATTGTGCTCATGCCAAAGAAAAACTTGTGCACAAAATGCTTAAAAACCTTTTTTGAATTTTTCAATTTGCAGAGAAACTTTTTTAAAATGGAGATTTCGTATTCGTTTCCCGATAAAATAAACGCGTCAATTCAAATTTTTGACTCGCTGATATGCATTAATATTCAAATTTCATATGAATAATGCCCCTGAACCAATCAAAACAAAACGCATAATATACAATGTTAATAATTTAGTAAAAATTCCTTTGAAACAAACGCGTTAATTTAAATTCTTGACTCATTGATTTCCAAAAGGCTCTATTGGTGAAAAACAGATTTGACATCCGCGCTTCGTTGTATCCGCATTAAATAAATATTGCATGCAACCTCTACCTCTGAAATAACATGAAATAAAAAATAATATACAAATTATCCGATAACATCCGCTTTTTTCAATTGAATAAATCCGTGCATCACCCAGTTGTCTGCAACACGGAGTTTCCCGGAACAATTGATGTGGGCTGCATCGGCATATTTGAGCTGGAAGACGTTCCATTGTTTACAAGAAATGTTCACCTCGTCACGAGAAATCCAAGTAAATATAACGACGAAATACTTTTGTTATTATTTTAACGCAATATTTTATTCGATTAATTTTTTCTCGTAATTTTTCAGAATTGTTTCACGAATTTCGCTAAATTTATATCGAGCTTATGCGGCAGAAACATCGAATGGCAGACTCCGCTTGTCCAAAGTGACACAATTATTGAAAGATAAAAATGACCAATGAAGTAAGATCAGTTTGGACGTTGTTTTGTAAGTATTTGAAGATTTCGAAAGAACTCTTAGTAGCGGGGATTCTCAATTTTTTTCTGATAAAATTACCAGGAAACCGAATGTTATGAAGCAAAGAACGCGTTCTCGCCGAATTTCATCGACTTGTCGGATCCTAGTCATATGATGCTTCGTTATTCTGCGAACGCGAAGATATAACCTTTGATGATTCGGTCCACGATTCTTTTTGGACAAATCCGTGTACCGTCGAACAATTTGTCGCGCATTATTCGGAACCGATTTTGGAGAATTTATCGACTTTCTTGACGAAGAAGTTTTCTCATTCGTATAAGTAAGAAACTATTTAGATTTTGTTCGTATTCGACGAAAGATGAAAGTAATTTGTGTTTTGTTGCAGTTTCACCGCTGGATATGGCTGTGAATTACCTCGCGAGGTGTTATTAAAAGTGCCACCCAAAGGAGAATTCGACTTGCGGAGCGTTTTGCAGTTGACGTATTTTTTCAGTTAAATGGGATCACTTGAGAATGAATTTAGAGTTACATAGGTTTTTTTTTGTTTGTTTTATTATTAAGATGTACCTGTTGATTTTTTAATTTATTTTTAAAAATGTATTTTATTTGTGCAATGAAAAGAATAGATTTTTCGTGTTATAATGAAAATAAAATGTAAAGTTTTTAGAATTTGAAGAAGAAAAAAAGTTCTAGAAAGGAAAACTTCTTGAATATGATTTTTCGCGTTGAAATTCATTTTACTATGAGTGAGTTCCATTATTTTTCACGATAATTACATGTCCTACGACGAAAATAGAAGTGAAAATAAATTCTACGTACTTAAAAACCTAATTATGCATATTTCGTCGGTGAAAATTGATTAGAAAATGAGTAAACTAATCAATTACAAAATTCATCAAAAATTCGTATTCGTGGCGCTGTCTATGGTAGTTTCACCGAACTACGTAGCGCGATCAAATATCAGGAGTTAGAGACCCCTTAATATTTTCTATTCTCCTAATACAAGTGGTCGTATAAACGCAAAATATCAGTCAAATTCAGTATTGGTATCGCCATCTACCGGTAGTTCGTCGAACTACGTCGAGCGACCAAGTATTAGGAGTTAGAGACCTCTTAATATCTTCTATTCTCCTAGTAAAACTGGTGTTTTCGGAGCGTTTTGTAGCGAAAAACATGTGTTGTATGAGTTGCCTATCATGGCGAATTGAAGGGGCAAGTATTAGGAGTTAGAGACCTCCTTATATCTTCTATTCTCCTAGTAAAACTGGTGTTTTCGGAGCGTTTTGTAGCGAAAAACATGTGTTGTATGAGTTGCCTATCATGGCGAATTGAAGGGGCAAGTATTAGGAGTTAGAGACCTCCTTATATCTTCTATTCTCCTAGTAAAACTGGTGTTTTTGGAGCGTTTTGTAGCGAAAAACATGTGTTGTATGAGTTGCCTATCATGGCGAATTGAAGGGGCAAGTATTAGGAGTTAGAGACCTCCTTATATCTTTTATTCTCCTAGTAAAACTGGTGCTTTCGGAGCGTTTTGTATCGAAAAACATGTGTTGTATGAGTTGCGTATTGTGGCGAATTGAAGGGGCAAACGTTTCCGCTTTATCTCGTACTATCAATTTTCAAAAACATTGTGTTTGCCCCTTCAATTTGCCATGATAGGCGACTCATACAACACCTGTTTTTTGCTACAAAACGTTCCGAAAACACCAGTTTTACTAGGAGAATAGAAGATATTAGGAGGTCTCTAACTCCTGATACCTTATCGCGCTACGTAGTTCGGTGAAACTACCATAGACAGCGCCACGAATACGAATTTTTGATGAATTTTGTAATTGATTAGTTTACTCATTTTCTAATCAATTTTCACCGACGAAATATGCATAATTAGGTTTTTAAGTACGTAGAATTTATTTTCACTTCTATTTTCGTCGTAGGACATGTAATTATCGTGAAAAATAATGCAAATCACTCATAGTAAAATGAATTTCAACGCGAAAAATCATATTCAAGAAGTTTTCCTTTCTAGAACTTTTTTTCTTCTTCAAATTCTAAAAACTTTACATTTTATTTTCGTTACAACACGAAAAATCTATTCATTATACTAAACACCTGTGGTAACATTTTGAAATTGATGATTAGATTCAATTTTACATAAGTACAAATACATGAAATCATATTTATCGCAGATGATCATTAAATTAATAATCAATGAGAACAATAAAATTTATAAAATCGAGATAAATTCATTCTGTTTTAGCTTTGTCGTATCCGCTTAACAAATACTCTAATTCTTGATTTTGTTTTTCTAAGTTTTCAACTTCTTTTCGCAATGAATTTTGATCTGCAAAATATTAGATGAAATAATATTTCTTTTCACTTTGCGATTGAATAATAATCAAGTATTAATTTATAAGTTACCTTGAGCAACGATTAAATAAGCGTTCAAACATTGTTGTAAAATTCTCCACTGAAATTCTTTTTCTTTAAAAGCGTTATCGTTGAATTTATCCCAATAAAGTTCGATATCTTTTTCGGTTAATATCCGCGAAACACGAAGTTTATCCAATGTTGTATTTTTCTTCACCCTAGAAACACAAATTGTCTGTAATTATTTTCGAATATCGCACTAATTAAACAATTAACTTGCGTTTTCTCCTGTTTATTAGCTTCAGCGACGAAATTCGATATCGCATTAAGTAAAGTCAATTGATCGATTCTTCTGATATGTTCAGCATTCATGCAGACACTTGGTATCTGTTCTTCGACAAATTTAGGTTCTCCTGAAAATGAATTCCGATCATTTAAAACCTCGTTAGCGATTTTCTACCAATGTTGTAACAAATACACGATCAAAGTTACTAGAAGACTGCGGAGCCGAAGAATACCGTAAAGAGGCTTGAGTACTTTTTCGTCGCGTTTTATACCCTGACCCAGTTCTTTGATTCTTCATCATCGTTTCTTGATATTTGAGAAATATGTTTTGGTCCTTTTGCCGATTCTTTTTGCAAGTCAGACATTCGACGTAAGGGGCGAGGTGATTCTTCAATGATTCCATTCGCGCTTCGGTATCGATTTTCAGAATCTAAAATGTAATTAAAACATTAATATTGAATTAATTGAGTAATTTTCAACTTTTACGAATGATTGAAAAAGTTTCGGCAGGTACTTAGCTACTCACTTTCAAGATAAAATCATAATTCACGACACTTTTTTGGCTTTCAGATAAATTCTGTGTAAGCTCGTCCGTTTGACCACTAAGGAATTCGACATTTTTCATGATTTCTTGTAAGATAAATTTGGTTAAATGACCATCCGACGGAATCTTTGGTAAAACATGCTTCTCGGAAGACTCGTCAATAGGTTCATCTGCGCAATAGTCATGTATTAGTAAAATACCGAAAAATGAAAACGATCGATCTTTCAATCCATATTTACCTCGTTCAGTTGCATCGGAACTTTGAATAGCTAACTTAATCGAAGGTAGATCATTCATGTGTATCAGTTTAAACTCCGGCATTTTCCATTCCACGCGTAATATTTCCTCGTGTAATCTTCTATCAATTTGAAAAATCTAATCGGAACAAATTCGTTGAAAAATTACTTCCTCATGGCAAACAGCACTAATGATTTACTTTTTTAACTAAGGTCATCGCTCTTTTGACGTTAAGTTGCCAGATTTTCTTAAAGGTGTTTTCGTTAACATCGCTCAGACGTTGCATCTTTTCGGTATTCCGTTCATAGTCGGATTTCATTTCAGATATTTCACGTTTCAATTTATCCGACTGAATTTGATGAGATTTTTCAAAATTCTCGATCTTAGTTCGCAGTTTAATCTCTGTATCGCGTAATCTACACGAAGCATGAAAATTTACCATTTAATGCAAATTATTATCTGAAACGATACGAAAACACCGCAACGTACCTGTTGATCTTTTGTTTTTGGTCGGATTTTATTTTCACCAGTTCTTTTTGACGTTTAGTTAAAACTATATAATTGTATTCGAGTTTTTTCTCATCTAACACGCAAGAGCCTTCCAATTTTTCGACGTTTATTTGTAGATCCTGTAAAAAGTCGATATTTTAGGTATCAGCACGTTAAAACTACATCGTTTCTTTCATATTTTTTTCACCAATTTACCAGCAATTCCTTATCCAATTTTTCTTCGGTTTCGTTGAATTTTTCAAAATGTTCCGAATGCATTAGATCGATTTGTCTTTCGAACTCTTCCACCATTCTATTGCGATCTTCGATATCTTGCACTTCTTCTTGTTCGTATTTTTTGTCTAGTACTTCCCATTCAGCTTGACAACGATCTATGAGCTTGTAACGTTCTTGAATAACGCTATCCTGCGCGAAAATAATTCGTTAATCGAATCATCGCAATGGTTATAAACCCCAACAAGTTGCAGGACTAACCTCGATTAATTTCAAATGCTTTCTGTATGCATCACGAAGAATTTCGATTTGTTTATCGATCCTGTAAGATAAAATGTTGACGTCGTTTCTTTGCGTAACTTGATCTTCGACAAATCGATTATCCGCTTTGGCTAAATCACTTTTTAACGCCTCTATCACGTTATTCTTACAGTTCAGTAATTCTTCGCATTTTTCTATATGTTAAAATCGTGAAGATCAATTAATACCGGTAACGTACCTGAAATATCACCTGGTTCAACCTCGACGTACTTTTTTGATCCTCGCAAGCGTTATGGATATCGATGGAATCATTATATTTAGATATAGGATCCCATTTCGAGTAAATTTCATCGAATTGTTGCTGCGCTTTAACAGCTTCCTCCTCTAAAAACGACGTTCGAGCTTCTTCAGAGCGTTTTTCTTCTTTCCGGCGATTTATTTCGCGCAGGTCATTGGCGATTTTGATATTTGTAACCATTTCGTTACATTCTTCGATCAATTCCGCGATAGCATTATGACTGATTTCTATTTGCTTCAGAGTTTCCGAACATTCAGGATCATCGATGTTATTCACATCGTGTTCGACACTACGGGAAAAACATTTCTCTCTTATTTCCACACGTCTTTCGATATACGTCACTTATCCAATACTTACTCAAGCATATCGACGATATCCATTTCGTCAGAAATTAATTTAAAATCCGTGAAGGTATTTATTTAAATAAAATAGAAAAAAAAATGCACACGAAACAAAAAAAAACAATCGAATAAACAATTAAACATCCTAGTTGTCAAGGTAACGATAACCGCAGCTGCTAAACCATTATCCCAACCTAGGTTTCTTTTCGGGAGGAGGTTTCATTGACGGCGAGGTTACAGGTTGCTCGGGTCTCATTTCCTCTTTAATTTCGATATTATTTTCCGTTTGCACAGTCGTCGCCGGTTCTTGTTTAGGAGTGGGCTCCGGCACGTTGTTTTCAGGCACTGGGTAAATCACGCCGTTAATAAATCGTAAAACGCTATCAATATCGCATCGCTTACTTTCCATAGCAGGAGGTCGTACCACCGGAGGTGGAAATCGACGAGTTAACTCCATTAATAACATATCTACTCTTTGACGTTGAAAATTCGAGCTAGGTTCTTCTTTGACATCTTTCTTTAAAACGTTTCCGGGGACCGGGGGCGGAGTTTTTACATCCCACGAGTATCCTTTGGACGGTTGATACTTCATAATACTGAATAAATCGTCGAATGACGATTGCAAATGGAAGACGGTCGTGAGCTGCGAACGAATTAATTCGTTAGACGTTGTTTTTTACGCCGTTTACACATTCCATAATACTCACTAGTCTGGAGTTGATAACCGATATGAGATCGGGAGCTTGATATATTACTCCGGCAATGATGTAATAATCAGCTAATGGTACTGTTTGCGTTGAAGATTGCCTTAGTTGTTTACGTATCACATAAAGAATGGGTTCTTGGACGTGCAATAAAATGTACTCCAATCCGGTCATATTTCTAAATCAAAAATTATAATAAAATGACACGGTAAACATTTCACGGTGATAAGTCGATGTAGTACGATGACGTACTACTTACATAAGCTGATCCGGATTGAGACGTTGCATCTTGAGCGTTTCATTGTTACAAGTACGATCATAAAACGGATTAGTTCTTTCGGAAAAGTAATCCATTACATTTGAGGAGTTTACCATAGGCACCCAAGCGCTGTCGTGCCATGATAAACTTAAAGGATTTTCAGCTGAAAAAATTTCACATAAAGATGCCGATCAACATGTTCAGAAACTACTTTAAATTATAGTACTTCCACTTACCAGGTAAACAAGGAACTCTTCCTGGCATCATACTACAGTAAACCACACGTTTTAAACCAATAAAATGTTATAAATCATTTAAATTATAATTATAATTATAATTATAATAAGAAATAAATCGAAGTAAATTGTATAAAACGAAATCACTTTTTTCGGTTCTTCATTGTTTTGTTTACAAGATTTTTCGTTTCTTTTTTGGCTTTTTGTGTATAATTCACGTGCAGTGTTTCAGCAATGCCTCGATTTTTTTCTAAAAAATTAAACTTTGGTGAAATGACGTACTTTATTCAACACTAATTTTCTCAAAAAATTCCCGCATCTTTCGTTTGATTCTTATTTTATATAATTATTTAATAAATTTTCAATTCTAATTATGTTTTGTTTTAAAGTTGTCATCGTTATAATTGCGAAAAATCACAAAATAATATCCTCACATCAGCTTTTCTCGTAATGGCGTCATTTCAAACAATCGCCATCCCCTCCACGTTGATTTTTTATCAACGAAATTTTCCGAAATTGTTATGGATAATAATCACGTCATGAAAATAATAATATTTCGGTAAAATACGTTGAAATAATCAATTTCCGAAGTATATTTTCCATTCTCAAATGTTTTAGTCACCACGATTTCATAGTTTCATCGAAATGCCCATGAGAAGTTTGCTACTACAGAACGTACGGAAGACCTGCTGTAACACATTGTATCCTCAAATACGGTATATATCTTGTACTCTTTAAACGCTCTAGTTTTTACATCATGTACGCTTTAATTATTTTCGCGATTGTGGCGTTACGCTGCGACGCCTTTTACTACCAAAGTAAGATGTACTTGACGTTAAACCAGACATCACCATGTGTTCTAAGAATGAACGCTACGCATACATTCGGTTGCACTTCTCCTCGTAGCGGCACCGTCGGTGTACTTCATCTGGTACATAACGACACCGATTTATCATGGGTACTAAAGTCATCTCCTATGGATTCCTATGTCGTTGGCTTGAGCAACAAAATGTTCACCCGAGACAACCTCCTCAAATTAAACGCCAGCTCCAAGATCAGCGGCGTTTTAGCGATGCAAGATCAAAACCGCAAAGACATCGAACCGGTATCGCCGGAAGATCAATGCCCGAACAGATACTCCGGTTTAGCGGCACCTCCGAGTCGTCAAAACGTCTGCGAAACACCTTGGAACCCTATAGGCAGCGGTATGCTACAAGATCACTGGAATATGCCGATGTTCTTCACCCAAGAAAACGCCACCTTGCAGGAACTCGAACGATGCTTCAACCTTAACCGGCCTTTCGACGAAAGTCAAACATCACGTTCGTTGTGCGCGCTGCAGCTATCATCGCATATGTTCGGCGCCGTCGATTCTCGAACGTGTCTACGTCGTAACAGCGGCTCTTTCAATCTGAACCCGATACGATACTGTGACGTAATGGGAGGCGAAAACATCTACGTACCTATTGTTCCTCTGGAGAAAGCTACTGGTAAACGATACATTATCGTGGGCGCTAGACTCGACGCTACTTCGTTTTTCTATCAAAACGCTCCCGCTTCAATGGCGGTTGCCACCTCTTTAGTGACGCTTTTGCTCGCCGCTAAATTGCTATTTGCTCGTTCCAGACAAGACGACGTGCAGAAATACGATAATAACGTTTTATTCGTAATCTTCGACGGTGAAGCGTACGATTACATTGGATCCAGTCGCGTCGTATATGATTTACAAAGAAATCAATTTCCTTCCCGAGAACAACCCATACGTAAAGAAGAAATCGACCTCTTTATCGAATTATCGCAAATACACAAATCCCCCGAAATATACTACCACGGTAACTCGAATATCACCTCTTACGTCAACACTTTGACTTCATTAATGGACAAACGCAACATCACTCTGAAACCCAGCACTAGATCAACCGTGCCACCTTCCTCTATGCAGAACTTCTTACTACTGAACAAAAACCTACCAAGTTTCGTACTAAGCTCATACAACGAAAAATTCGATAATCCTCATTACCATAGCGCTTTCGACGATGATTACAATATCCGGTTCAAATACGTCCCGCGAAACGCCTCCGTACCGTTGGATGGTTTGCAGAATTATATATCAAACTTTGCCATGTCGCTGTCCGACTTCCTATACGATAAAATCTCCAAGACCAAAGTACCGCTCGTCAAAATGACGCCGGAAAATGACAACGGCACCGTGATTCGTTTCTCTTACGAAACCACCAAAGAGGAAGTAAACGAACTGCTGCATTGTTTCGTCGATACCTTAGCTTGCCAATACTTTCCCGACTTAGGTTTGGACATTTTCCCGCCGAGCACCGACGGCTCCATCCAAATCATGCGACCCGATTATTTCGTCAGCGTTGAGGCATCCCCGACGCCTCTACAGATCGCCACCAAACTACTCATGATGTACTTCACCAACACCAACCCGTCTCCTACGTCCGAAGAGAAATGCACTGAAATCAACGGCAACTGGATTCCAAAGAAGAACCTTTGTCTGAAATCCTTGACCAATTTCACACCCGCCGTTAGTCCGGCCTTCGTGCAAGACGACTACGACATGACCTCCGGCCAGTACGCCACCTGGACCGAGTCCATATGGCAAATGAACAACGTACGAATGTTCATGCAGCCGTCGCGTCGCTACGAAGTGATATTCTTCGTCACCGGAACGCTAATCTTTTCTTTTTCCTTCTTTCTAGCGTTCTCCATCAAACGTAATGCCAAGGAATTATTCGATTATCCTAATCTGATCTCCGCCACTAATATGTAGGGAATGCGAGTCGCAAATCGAGTCTTACACGAGGTACACGATCCGCGCGAAATAGTACCGCTTTTGTCCTCAGATCGAGAAGATCTTGATTAGCGGATTACCCGGTCATCTTCGGTTCCTATTTTCCCCGCGCGTTAAACGGCGCTCGTCGCCGACTACGAAATCGTGATATTTTTATTCGTAAGTCTTCTTCTATGAAATTCCTTTTTTATTCTTTTGAATTTTCAATTTTATCGGTTGAATTTTGCAAAATTTGTTACTAATTTCTTTACGTCGTTGGATCAGTTTACCACGTAACACTAATCACTTTTTTACATCGATTTGCGACTGTTTTCCCGTCTGTTCTTATAACTTCTTTTTGTTTCCGTTTCACTTGCCACGTTAAAGTGTCCAGAAATCGTAATCTTCAAGCTGTGATGATACGTGTTGTTCCCGCTGTAATTCGCCGTACGAAAAGTTATCGTCAATACGCGACGGTCGAAAACCCACGAATTGCAATTTCATCAAGTTTTCTCAATTTTACATTCAAGTTATCATTTCGTTACGCGATTATCTCGATTTTAGTTCGTCTGCGTAATTTACCGTAATTACCGTTACAATACGAGTGGTAATTACGAAAAATGTGTAATCACCGAAATTACGGTATTTTATTACCATGTCGTGATTACGGTAATTACCGTCACCATAGCGCGGTAAATACGTGAAATAAATATTAAAAAAGTACCGTATTTTACCGTTACATTGTAATTACCGTATTTCGAATACAATGTTAAATGGTAATTACAAAAAAATATAAATTATTGAAAATTTGAAATTGAAAGTGATTTACGTTGTATTTGTAATTACGGTAATTCGAACTTCATTTACAGTCTTTACGGTAATTTACCGTAATTACGCGCATATCGTCGACAAAATCGTAAACGATGATAATTTACGGTAATTCGCGGCTGATCGATCAATTTTATCGGGTTCTGATTTTTGAATTTTTTTTCACGATAAACTTTCGTAAATACTGTATTTACGGCAGTTTGATAGTAAATTATTGATTTTTCTAGGGTAATTTAATGTAATCACCAACTGACTGGTGTAATTTACTGCTCAACTTTTAATTTAGATGATCTACGTACATAAGATTTTTGTTTTGTTTTTACAGTAAAGTTGACGCAAATTATTTTGATTTACTGTTTTTACATGTTATTGCAATTGATATTTGTTGTGTGTATTCCATGTATTCTTTTTAATACTTGTTACTAGTAATTATATTAAATTCTGGAAAATTCTAGTCTTAGGTTCACTTTTTTTTTTACTTCATAATATTCCTGTATATTTTTATTTCATTTTATTATTTTCATTACCTACTATATCTTTTTAAATAACAAATTTAATTTCATTAATTGTAAAAGTTCGATTGTAAATTTATGAAAAAATATAATTTTCTTTTATACGCTGATTCAATTTTTTGTTTTTGTTTGGCAATGAGAGAAAAAAAAATCGTAAAATTTGAACAAAAATGAAATTAAATTTGTTGCATTAGAATAAGGCAATTTTAACGTCCTCGATTTGATGAGTTTTCAAATTTTGATTCCGCAGATATGCGAGCAGGTATCCGAAAAACGACGGCGGCATCAGATTACCAAAAGTGCTCGAAAATCAAATCGACAAATTTCGCGAAAAGTTTCCAAAACTAAGCGGTCTCTATAGTGTGGTTTACGGAGGAACACGGGTAAAAGAGCAAAGACAAACGAACGTTTTTTCAATCTCTCTAATATAAATTCTCTTCTCGTAGGGAACTTTAAACGATATAAAAGAGTGGATCAGGTTAGAATCAAAAGTGGCCAAAGCACCCGGTAAACTGAAAGATCTAAGTTTGGATGAATTATTATCTCACCATACACTTCGTCAAGATCTACGAAAACTCATACCGATAATTCTGTTGGGGGTGATACCATTTGGAAACTTCTTGCTTATACCTCTAGTGTAAGATGAATTTTATTACCTCGAATATCGACAACTCCGGCTGTACAGTTCCGCGAACCTATGCGATGAGGCGATACCCCAATGATCGTCTTTAGCTTTGGTTCGTACAGTTCGCTTTTTCAATTTAGTTCCTCGTGTAAACCTAGAAAAAAAAACAGTTTTAAGCGCATCCTAGTTAATCACGGTTCGAGTACTTCATGAAACGTTCGTTTAATTTTATGCCCCCGAATGCAGATATTTCTCACCCAGAAAACTCGTTACACCGCATTTCTGGATGGAACATCAAAAATCAACGTTCGCTTATCAAAATTACGAAGAACGTTTACAATACCACGAACCAATTATCTAGTAAGTCGTGAAAGCTCACCTTTAGTCTTCATTTTCAAAGCGTATCGAGTAATAATCGAGTAATCATTTTAGCTACTTCGATTCATGTGCTAGTGGTCGTATCCCAGATGACATACTCCCACATTGGCGTGCTTTTATGGATAAGTTGGTCGATGGTGAACGTACGACGCCCGAAGAGGTCGCCAAGGTGGCGTCGTTGTTTCATCAAAATGGCCCATTTCATCTCCTTAAATTACCAAAATTACATATCGTAAGTACTACGTATGAACAATTGAACATACCCATTACAGTCTCCTCAGACAAAGACTACATGTGATGGCTTTTATAGGGTAACTTGGGTGCGATCTATAACGTGCCTTCTATATTTGCACAAACAAAGAAACTAGTCTACTTCTCCAGATTTAATTTGATATTAGATGAAAAGATCATGCTGCGCGGAGGTCCGAAAAAAGTGTATCCGGAGATATTATCAAAGGTTTGTTTTTAACAAGTACCCTCGATTATCTTGAATCTTTGATTTTTCTTTTGTCACAGATATGTTTGATGAGAGGAGTAGACTCGATGAATATGAGCCGAGCCCAGCAAATCGAATATATTGAGAAATGGATTCAAGTTAATTGCAATGTGAATCATTCCAATTACTCGTTATTGCTACATACGCCTATATTATTGGGATATAACAAACCTCACGTCAAATCCGTAAAATCCAGTGAAAGATGAAATAATTTTTGTAGTGTTTCTCATCGAGTCGAGAATACAATGTGAGTATTGATGGGTACCCCAAATCACATAGATTTTTGTTTATTGTTGAGTAAAATTTTTCTATTTCACAAATTTTTGTCGAGTATTTATTTCAACTTTCAAAGCAAACCTTTATGAACATCTTAATCTTTGGTGTTATCAAAATGAAAACTAGGATCCTAGTCACTAGACCATGCTGGAAATTGAGTTGAAATAGACAAGCTAGTGATCCTAGTCACTAGACCATGCCAGAAATCGAGTTGAAGTAGACAAGCTAGGGATCCTAGTCACTAGACCATGCCAGAAATCGAGTTGAAGTAGACAAGCTAGGGATCCTAGTCACTAGACCATGCCGGAAATTGAGTTGAGATAGACAAGCTAGGGATCCTAGTCACTAGGCCATGCTGGAAATGAGTCGAAGTAGACAAGCTAGTGATCCTAGTCACTATACTATGCTAGAAATTAAATTGAGATAAACAAGCTAGGAATCCTAGTCACTAAACCACATTAGAGATTGGTTGAGATGAAGAAACTCGCAATCCTGATCACCATCACCGCCTCGCGTAACAAGTTCTCTGAGTAATCTAGTTACTTCACGTAATACATAAAACACACCTAAGGCAACAGTTCGTTTACGCCAACGCAGCAACACTGACTAACGCAATTCAACCAACCCACCTAGCACCCTCTCAATATCGATCCCCAATTGGGACATAATTACCTTACACCACCAAAAAAAGAATCCAATCACGCTATTTATTCTACGCGTCGCTCTAAAACGGTGAAAATTACACCTTAGCCGATCCCCTCGAGCGAGACAAATCTCCAACGATACGACCCCTTTTAATCCGAATCAATTCCCGAAGCGCTATTTAAAAGTGAAGACGAAACGCGACGAGTAGGCAGACTCGGCGATAATTCTACACCCGTAGTCTTTGTAATTTCACCGGGCTTTCTCCGTTTATCCACGCACATTAGTACGCAACATCACAGCAACAAATGCCACCGCCGAAGGTAAACATTAGCGAAATTGTTCGCTACAACGCGACGCAGCATCCTTCCGATTACCAAACGAACGCAACAAGACTAATGGCCGGCGTATTTGGGTTACGCCGCCGAGTGTAACATTCAACATGGCCCCGAAATAATGGCGGCACGAGTCAAAAGACGCTTCGCAAAAGTAATAACCGGTGGCGGCGAGAAATCAATTAGCCAGTGCTGGGGATTCCACGCCATTAACTCGCGGTCGAATGCGGTCTCATCGTAAATTACAACTAACTCCTTCCAAGAACGACGTTCTGTAGCTGCGTTTACCCTTCTTCCACTTCACCGACCTAACATTTCCTCTGGCCCCTTTTTTTTTCTTTTCGCAGCCGTTCTACCGCGTGTACAAATTGAACTTTTTTACTCCCCGGTCCCCTTTTCATCTCATCGTCACCGTTCCGGCCCCCCATAAAGTAGGTATTTTGCGCGCTCGGCCGTTAATAGCGTATAACGAGCGGCTGGAAATCGTAACTTACAGGTTTTTACCGTGGTTGTCTCCGCTGTTGTAGTCGTTTACGATGTCACGCTCGGTCGGCTCACCATAGGCTGCCTACTGTGCCGATGTGACCGGAATATTAGTACATTGGAAATCGTTTTAAATACAACCCTCTGGCTCACTCTTCTCAACCGTGTAACCTCGCAGCGTTGCTACGTGCAAATTTCCAGCTATGTCGGAGTGTCTTTCGCCATTCGCACGACGCGCTCGTCGTCTTATTTCGCCAGCCACCCTGTGGCGTCGCTTTAACTCGCGAGTACCCTAGTTTCGATGAATTACGCCTGTAATTTGACTTTAGTCCATTGTTACGCCGCCGCAGGGCTCGTCTATGGTACCTTCCAAGTCTGCGGGTTTGACTTTGTTGTCGGTGCATGTAATATGCGACGTTCCACCGTGAGAGATTCATTGCTGGAAGAATACTTGATGATAATTAACAGTCCAAGATCGACTCGCTGGCCAAGACCACAGGTAGATCCAATGAGCGACCACCTTTTTTCGACAAAATTACCCCCCACTATAATTCTTAATCCGGATCTGCTACCTTCACGGGACACCGAGATTACTGCGGCTTTGCCAAATTACCCGCTAAAAGCTACTTAACTGCTGCCACTTGAAAGTTCAACATGAATTTCTCCCTGCAGACTACAACACCATCACGTCGGGCCTTTCTTTTCGCCTTACACGCCGCCTCCCCTGTACACGCGTCCTCTCCCCTTCGCGCACCACCCGCAACCTCGAAAATTTCGCCAACTCTTCGCCGCCTACGTCGATGGCTTTTTGATTGATTGTACACGCTATGACGTAAGATGGCCTGAAAGCCAGCGACGAAAGTACTTAGCGATGTAATTTGAACGTCGTCTTCGTTATTCGACTCGACGACCGGTACCGCGCGTCGGGTAGACGTACGCGTCAAACAAAGCGAAAGAAAAAAGCGTGAAAATCTTTTCCGCCGTGTGCTCTCTTATGTATGCTTTTTGTTTACCCATTTTCGTCCGGCCTTCTACGCTTTGTTTACAATACAAAAATGGCGAGAATTTTGTTAGCTATATTAGGCCTACAGAAAGTCGACGAAATGTAAACAACTTCATTATATTTTTGCCGCTGCATTATCCCCCCATCCCACCCTTTAACCATCGCTTCGACTACTCGCCCAGTTAACCCCTTACCACGCTTTAGTCTTCCATTCTTTCATCTTTTCTTCGCTTTCGTCTTGCTCTTTTTAACGTATTTTCCGAATTGCTTCGCTCGACGCGTTTCTTCTTTCTCTTAAACGACGATTTCTTTTTCGACAAAATCTCACTCGTAGATTGGAATTAATTTAACGCGGCGTTGTTTTTTTTTCTGTTCTTTCCTCTCGCTATTTCCAGTCACTCCTCCTCTCTTAGTAATTATTTCCCCACCGACGTCGCCCTTTTGCCGAGAGTGCCGACGACGCGATTATTATCGTGGCCGAGTTTCGAAAAAATAACTCGAATTACGAATTACAAATTTCCTTAGTTGAGTTTTTGTCATATTTTTTACTCTGCTCCGGGTATCTCTCGCTCGACTACGCGTCATTAATTTCGTTATTTTGCGATTGCCTCGACGCCGTTTATTCCATTATCGTTCGTTTAAATTACGATTTTTGTAAATTCGCACGCGGAAAGGAGCGAGCGCTGCTGGTGGTGAAAAAACGAGGCTGAGCGAATTGCCCGAGAGCATTATTGACGCGAGTATTATACGAAGAAATGTCACAAAAACGTCAAAAGATGGCTTCACAATGTTGGTGGCGATACTGAAGCAACAATGCATGAACACAAGTGACCCTGTTTACCAGAAATATCTCCGGAAACAATAGATATCATGAGATGTGACCTTGTGAAGGAGAACGAGCTCGTAGAACAACGGATGACTTGTTCGTAGTGACCTTGACCGCCGTCAAGGGCAACAACGATGCAGAAACAATAGGAAATCACCATGAAAACAACACATATCAAGGTACCACTTCAGTTTAACCTTAAGTTCAAGAAAAGAAGAACAATAGACGGTTGTTGACCTTGACTGGAAGACAATGCGCAATTTGACCTTGATAAGTTGATAATAATAACAACAGTTCAATTGGTGGTTCGCTAAATTGGTTCTAGTAGATAATTGAACATAAACATTCCAAAAATTTGAGATGCACATTGCACATGTTAGAAATTTCTAATCTGTGAAACTTTTTTTTAACCCTAAAAACGACCTTTTCAACATTTAGTTCGGTTCACCAATACCGCCTTCATTTTCCAACGTTGAAAGCCGTGAAAATCAAGCTAAAGATAAGGAGACGTCAAGGTGGACTTTGACAACGATTAACAAAATTCACTGATAACGCTACGCACAATGGATGACCCTCCGATGACCTTGATCCGCCTATTATTCGTGAAAAATGGAAGCTTTTGTACATAATCGAGTATTCAAATTGACCCCTTCTCCCACGATGACATATTGTTTGGTGAAAAATGAAAACAAAAGATGATACAAATGACATCGAGGTTGACTTAAACAACAGATGACCTTTCTATGACCTTGACAATCGAATCTTTGGCGTAAATTCCATCACATCTTACACATTCGATATCTAATCGACAACACTTCATTGAAACACTTACCATCGTTATACGAGTACGTCGCATCAAGACTTCACCTCGTACTATATGTAAGTTGCGCACCCATTTGCAAACCCTCTCGGGACTATTTCCTGCACGAACAAAGATTAAAACAAATGAATTACTGTCGGCTTACGGAGTTACTACATCGAACACGGGTAAAAATTGCATCGAAACGGTAACTCGAATAAATGTACATAATTAGTCCTTGTTAAAATCGGTAATTACCAATTACAACGAAGCCATCTCGTCGTCGATGTTTAATTTGCCATAACGACACGCCATTTTCAGCCACCTATGGGCCTTTTCGCACTCGCCATCTTTTGCGTCGCGCGTTACATGAAAAATAAAGTATCGCAGCGAAAAAAAAAAATCTCCCGAACGAGTATTACAACGCGTCAGCTGCTCTTTCCGTGGACTCGGCACATTTGGAAGTTTGAATAACTTTTACACGATGTAGCATTCTTTTGGCAATATATATGCGTTGGATGCTGTTTCAGGAGTTTTTTTGTTCGCTTTCTCTCGCCCTTCCAACTCGGCTACTTTTTCTCTCGTCGTTTATACGATATGACAGTTCGCCGAGTTACCTCGTATGCCCTTAAATCAAAATTCCCGGCGCCGTAAATCACCGCGTTAACGTATACACGGAGCCGCAACCTTGAGCCCTCTCTACCTCCTCGCCTTCGCACCCGCCACCGAGTAATTTTCGCGGCGCGGCGAAACGCGATAACGGAGTTCGCGAAAACAAACGGAAATAAAATATACCGTTTGCCTGAATAAATAGGAACGCGGCTCTTTCCCCGCTCAACACCTCCTCCCAAAATTATTATATTTTTTCGCCCCCAGATAGCCCGTTTTATCGTCGTCACGCGAACCCCTTTCACGTGTCAAGCCCCTCGCCGCTTTTCCCAGCTTGTATCGCGGTTTAAACTTGTTGAAGCGTCTTTTTGCGCGAAAGCATTTCGGGCGATGAGAAAAAAAACAACTTTTAGATAAAAATTCCTCCCTTTGAAATGCGCGTCGTCGTTGCTGCGAGCGAAAACGAAAAACACAAAAACAGAAAAAAAAACAAAAGACAAATCGACGACTACGAGGCGCCAACTCATCGAACAATAACAACTAGAATAAAACAAAAGTTTTAAATCATATTTTAAAGTTTTCACAAATCATACCGATCTTTCGAAACAATACATAATGTAAAAGAGAGACCGGACCTCTTCGACGAAAATACCCTTTTATAATATTCCAAATTGAACTACACGCTTTGCAGCAAAGTGCGCGACGCCTGCCATATAATTAGTCTTCTACGTTCCGCCCTCCGTTCGATTTTCGCCGAAATTTATTCGCGTCTCCGCGACTATAATAATACAATCCTATTAAAATGTGTATCCCGGGAGAAGTGTACATCGCGGGGTCCTTTCGGGTATAATATTACCTCCTTTTTGGCTGCACGCGTAAAAAGCACACCCGTCTTCGGCAATCTAATCAGTTTCTCTGTTTTAATACCGATTCGAATGTTCGCCTAAATGTACATCGACTACCTACGTTGGCGGCGATTTTCGGTAATGGCGCGATTTAGCGAGATCTTTAAATATTACGTTGACCGTATTTCATCTTCGTCCTCGTCACCCTCCCTCCATCGTGATCATCTACGTCGACCGTTTCTACGGCATCGAAAAAGCTCCTAAATTACCTTTATTCTGAATAGAAACGAGTGTATCATTCGATACACATTGTTATATATTCGTGTGACACACGCGTCCATATACAATTTCCCCCTAATGAGTCAAACCCATGCAAATCGCCCCAAAATTAAAAATTTATCACAGACTCGGTAAACGTTTCGTTCTCTCCCACCAGAATCATCTACCGACTCAAAATTGTCAAAATAATGTTAAAATCGTTCGACATTGTTCGGTATGTTCAAAATTGCACAAAAGTTGTACAACACAATTATGAAAATTTTGCATAAAGTTACATAAAAATTACCAAAATGATGTTAAAATTATTTTAAGTTGTTCAACATCTGTTTGAAAGTGCTTAAAATTCAAAAAAGTTGCCAAATTGTTATTAAAATTGTTTAAAAATGTATAATATTTGCAAAAAAACTGCATAAAAACCGTTGAAATGTTGTTAAAGTAGCTGAAGATCGATCAAAAATTGATTAAAACTTCTTATAAATGCACGAATTTGCATAAAAACTGATGGAACGTTGTTAAAATTAACCAAAATTTTTATAAAATTGAGCAAAATTTTGAAATGTTGTTGAAATTGTCAAAAGTTGTTCAATAATTGCACAAAATTGTATAAAAATTGTTAAAAGAGTATAAAATTCATCAAAATTTCATTAAAACTGCTTAAAAATGCACAAAGTTTCATTAAAACAGTTGAAAAATTGTTAAAATAGTTTAAAATTGATCAAAATTTTATTAAATTGCATAAAAACTGTTGAAATGTTGTTGAAATAGTTTAAAACCTATCAAAATTTGTTAAAATAGTTTAAAAATTGCATAACATTTACAAAATTGTGTGAGGACTGCTTAAAATTGAACAACTTTGAATAATTTGAACTACATTTTGACAATTTCGCACAATTTTGTACAGATTTTGGTCGATTCTAAATAATTTTTAACACTGTTTTTACAGTTTTTATGCAATTTTGCGCATTTTTAAGTAATTTAATCAAATTTTTATCAATTTTAAACTATTTTAACAACATTTTAATAGTTTTATGCAATGTTGTGCAAAAATTGGACAACTTTAAGCAATTTTAACAACATTTTGACAATTTTGCACAATTTTGTACAAATTTTGGTCGATTCTAAATAATTTTAACGTTTCTACAATTTTTATGCAGTTTTGTGCATTTTTAAGCTGTTTTAATGAAATTTTGATCAATTTTGAACTATTCCAACAGTTTTATGCAATTTTGTGCAAAAATTGAACAACTTTGAATAATTTTAACAACATTTTAACAATTTCGCACAATTTTATACAAATTTTGGTTAATTTTAAACTACTTTTACTACATTTTAACAATTTTTATGCAATTTTGTGCATTTTTATGCAGTTTTATTGAAATTTTTATCAATTTTAAACTAACATTTCAACAGTTTTATGCTAATTTGTGCAAAAATTGAAAAACTTTAAACAATTTTATACAAATTTTGGTCGATTCTAAATAATTTTAACAACGTTTCTACAGTTTTTATGCAATTTTGCGCATTTTAAAGCAATTTAATCAAATTTTGGTCGATTTTAAACTATTTTAACAATTTTTCAACTGTTTTAATGAGACTTTGTGCATTTTTAAGCAGTTTTAATGAAATTTTGATGAATTTTTTACTCTTTTTAACAGTTTTTATACAATTTTGTGCAAATATTGTGCAACTTCAAACAATTTGAACAACATATTCATAATTTTGCGTAACTTTAAGCACATTTGAACAATTGTTGATTGATTATAAATTATTTTAATAGTACATATTGATATTGTTAAAATAATTACCTGAGAGATTTTTATCATATTACCCAAACGATATAATAGTGTAGAATTTCAACTTTGGGGTTAATTAAATAAAACAGAATGGTGGGGTGGGGTGGAGGATTGAACGGGCGATTAGGCGAAATATCGTCATACGTATCGTTTGTTGGGTTTTTGAGGTCGCTGATTTCAAATCCGAGGTCTATTTTCATCCACCATTTATAATTCTCTTTCTTCTTTTTTACATACACCAAATTTTGCATACAAATCTCTTCATAGACCATTCATTGTAAATTTTGAATCCATCAGAACCACCGAATTGTATATCAAAGTGGCTACGAAATGATTTCAAAAAGGTATTACAACCCCTTCAATACCGTGTTTATGCAAAATTCCCTCTTAACTTTTTCCATTTTTCATCTTAAAACTCCTCCACAACATGGCGGATTATCTTGGCGAATCTCTCACGTCATAAAATCTCTACTCAACGACTGAAACAAGTTTCAAACAACTTTTCCGGCCGCACATCGCTACCAACCGCCAACTCCGAAACCTCGTACACATCTTGCCTTCCGAGACACCGCATACATCTATTTATCTCTGCTTCGAGTAATTTTTACGATAGTCGTTATATCTAACGCGCATTTAAATCGACATATCAAAACGAGTGTTTATAAAGTTCCGCCTTTTCGTAATTTCAACAACAAAAATTACCTCCATTTTCAATTTGAAACGCCATAAATTGCCGACGAAACGTATTTTATTACAACAAGTAGCTCACACAGTAATACCGTCGCGCGACGAGTTTAGAAAAGCAGAAAAACCCAGCCGCGCCAACATTCCTCGCTCCTTCGTGCGCGAAAAAAAAAATTTACTGCGGATAGAGCGAAGGAGAGAAAAAAAAACTCGACCTAAACTCCTAAAAACGCGCGTATCTTTTAAACCTCTTGTACTTTATTTTGAAATACAACCCATAAAAGTAATTTGTTTAAAAGTTATTATTAAATTGAAAAACCATAGTTTTTATCTACTACGTCGAGCACTTTCTTTTATTCTTGTCTTTCTCTACTTTCTCCACGTCTCGCCTCTCTATCGCGTTTCTTTTTTTTTCGGTAGCGTTTTTCGCATCGTGTAGAACTTTTTTCTTTTTCGGATAGAATTAACGCAAAAAAAAAATACATTTAAAAAGACTTTAGCTAGATACCTTGGCCCGCTCTGCGTCGTCGCTTCGCCTCTTTTAGCTCGTTTATTTTATTCTAGTTTTTTTCGCCTTCTTCTCTATATTATATGATTTATAAATGAGAAAATGTAATATTTTTAAGATGATATTTTCAACGAGTATTTTTTTCATTTTTTCTCGCAACCTTAATAAATTACACCCGAACGATCTTTATCGGTTTCGGTATTTTTGTGTATTTCCCGACTACGCAGGAGCGGCGAAGAGATTGATGGAAATTTCGCGCAAACGAATTGTCGTTTTTCATCTCGACTCCCATCACCGATTCGCCTCAGCCGTCGTACTTCATCAAGACGTCACGACGTCGCTCAGACACTGAGAACCCCTCGGATTTTGAAATAATCCCAGCATCCCCTCAACCCCTTCATCGCCCAAATTCAACGTCGATTTCAACAAATTAACAATTTTTTCTCGCCCGAGCCATGTAAACAAGATCGCTTATTTCCTGTTTGTTGAGGGGCTTGTTCCCCAAAATGGGGCGCGATTTTAAGTAAAATCACATCCACTACGTTTCATCGTAGAAAGCTCGCTTTTACATATTTAGCGCGAAATTTAATCTACGTGATATATTTTACGACGTCGCTTACGTCCTACGGCGAAGCTGCCCTTTCTTTCGCGACCCTTCTTGTCTATCTCCACGCGGCGCGATATCTTTCGGTAATCGTGATTTCAAAACGTTGCCTCTACAAATTTTCCTAATGTCGAATAGCTTTTTCGCTGGCGCCCTCTTGCCCTCATCCCGGCCTTCGGGTCGTTTCTGCAGCGAGTCTAATCGTATATACGTTCTATATCGATGCGCCAGATATGCTGTAAATTTCGCGGTAATTTTATTAAACGAGCTTCGGCGGCGTTATCAATTCTCCGCCTTTGAACATATACGTCGGGAATTTCGCCGTTTCGATGCGGGAATTTATTATCGTTTATCGTTCGACGCGAGTTTATATATTTCGGCGCGATTCTACTCGTATCGAAAACGGGACGAAGAATTATGAAGAGAGTCGGGGGTCCGTTGGTGCGAGGCAATCCGCGTAAGTGATAAGATTTTTCGTTTTAGTGAAATACACAACATAAATGCAGCGTGTTTGATAAGCGAACTTGGCATTTCAAGGTCAAACGGTGTGGCAACCATTAGCACATTTTCGACCATAGTGCCAGGATTTCAAAGGGTACATGGCTGAAAAAACTCATTCCACTGAAATGGAAACGTTGAGATCGTATCATTAAAATATCGATATCTATATATCGACATCAAATCGATATACCAAGGAAGAAAAAAATATCGAAATATCAAAATCAAAAATTAAAACATCAAAAACATCGAAATCAAAATATTGAATATCGATACCTGTCGATGTCTAAACATCGAAAAAGAGATTAAAACTTTAAAGTCAAAATGTCGAAACGTTGAAAAACTTAAAATAACCAGAATCAAAATGATATAGAAATCAAATCGAAGTATCGAATCAGAATATCGGAATGAAATCGATACTTCCAAATTGAAACATCGAAATGGAATAATAGTCCAGTCAATCTAGCCCGAAAATGACATCGAGCTTGCAAAACAAGAAGATGAGCTGAATTTTGGTATATACCTAGTATTCGATACCCTTGACAACATACTTCATTCCGGAACAAATGTCATGTTTGCAAGTTCCCTTATTTTGTGGATCTAAGCTCCCTAAAATCGGTTTTTCGCTTATATCTTAGTGAAAAGTGGTTTTATCGAAAAAATAGTTCAGTTCTAAATTGAAACCCGCTAAATTCTCTACAAAACGAATATATTAAGAGTTGATGTAACTGGCTTAGATTCCGAGGTATGTGCGATTGAAAAAGGAGCATTTTTTGTGAATTTTTGACGAAATTCGCATAAATTTAGTTTTTTACCTGTAACCATGGGAAAAATGGTTTTTCGTGAAAATTTATAATAACTGAAATGAAAGATGACCAAATTCTCTACAAATTCCATTATAAAGAAGTTAGACTGCTTTCTTGGTTTCCGAGCTGTGACGTCGCAAAGAAGGGGGTTTTGGTTATTTTTTAGCCTAGTTTTGTAGATGCAGTATTTGTAGAGGATTTAGTAGGCATCAACCTCGAACTGAGCTATTTTTTTTCATAGAATCATTTTTTGCTTCATTAAAGCCAAAAAACTGTACCTTACACATTTAGGCTAAAAAGTCATCTATTCACGAAAAATGCTCCTTTTTCAATCGCACATATCTCGGAATCTAAGCCATTACATCAACTCTTAATATATTCGTTTTGTAGAGAATTTAGCGGGTTTCAATTTAGAACTGAACTATTTTTTCGATAAAACCACTTTTCACTAAGATATAAACGAAAAACCGATTTTAGGGGGCTCAGATCCACAAAAAAGGGAACTTGCAAACATGACATTTGTTCCGGAATGAAGTATGTTGTAAAGGGTATCGAATACTAGGTATATACCAAAATTCAGCTCATCTTCTCGTTTTGCAAGCTCAAATGCTAGATTGACTGGACTATAAAAATGCATCGAAATGAAAGTATTGAAATATTGAAACATTGAAACTTTTAAAATACCGATATCTGAACATCGAAAAATTAAATTATCGAAATCGACTTCAAATCGATACATCGAAAAATCGAAATCGCTGTGACAAAAAAACATCGAAATATTGAAATCGAGAAATGGAAAAATCGACAAATCGAAATATGTCCTAAAATATCGACGTCGACACAAAAAATTAAAATATCGAAATTGAAACATCGAAAAACCGAAATCAAAACGAAATCGAAATATTAAACCGAGAATAAAAAATCATATCAAAATTGAAATATCAAAATAAAAATGCACAAGAAAATTAAAATCTCTATTTTATTTTGGTAAAAATTCACTCACAGCGATTAATATTCAAACTGTTTTTTGTTGGCTTTTCTCAGAATTTGAATTAAATTTTTAAAGTTGTAAAAATCAAATTTGAGCTTTGGGATAATTCTAAAAGCAAAATGAGGATATTAATTTTGAAAAAATTTCGCGTGAAATTAAACTAATATTCTTCTGCTAATGATACAAAAGTAAAAAAATTTATTCTTTGGCATTCCCGCATTATTTTGCGGGTCATGTGTGAGGAGGAGGAGGAGGAGGGGAGGCTCATGCTTTCGTTAATTTGAAATACTCAACAAAGATTACTTTTTCATGTCTTTCAATTCGATACCAATTTTTGAAATTTTTAGCTTTTTTTGATTTCATGTCACTCTAATATCCTCCTCTCCCCTAAATTACTATCCCTCCGTCGTATGATAAATTTGGCCACGTATACTCAACTACCTTCACTCATATGAACCTCTCCGATTAGTCATAAACCCGAAAAAATGAATCGCTATAAATCGTCGAAAAAATGATAAAAATAATGAATTACGATCCACCCATCATCGCTTAAAATTTCACCTGCGTTTTAAAACATAACTGCGCAATTCATTTACTAAAGTTATCACGTTATATATGAATAAAAAATAAAATAAAAAAATAACCAAAAGTATAAAACATAAATCCAAACTTCGTATCGGAAATATAAATCACTCTAAACTTAAATCTCGATTAAGCAATCGTACTTGAGCTCAATCACTACACGGAAAATCAAGCCATACGTATTGCACCAGTGAATACGAACAGACCATCGAAAAAAACAGCAAAATGAAGCGCGACTTTTATATATTCAGCGTGATTTTATTGCTCCTATTTACCACCTGTCAAATTCGAGCAGCGACTTCAGGCAATGGGACGAATACATCGGAGAGCTCGTCGGGTCAGAATTCGCAAGGATCTTCAGGTTCGAATAAGCAATCGGAGAAAGGTGGCGGAGTCAATGTATTACACAAAACTCCGGACGTATCACTTCGATGAAGAGAATATTCTGAAGTAAGCTAAGAAGAGGATTGCGCCTGAAATTTATATAATCTAAGTAAAAAAAAATTATATTCCAGTGATATCCTGGAATCGGCGAATCTTGCACGAATTTACATTCAAGTAGTATCACACCCGAATCTATAGATTTGGTTTTCTTAACAATAATCCTTAATTATTACTTAACACGTTTAAATCTCGCTTAAAAATAAATCATCATTAATCATGTATGCTTAAGTAATAAAGTATAATTAACCTTTCGAGCGTATTTTTTATGTATCCTGCTCGCAGGCCAATTTGTCAATGTTTTTAAAACACACATCTTCGTTTTTCAACCAACTATACAACAAGTCCACACCGGTCCGAAGCCTTCGACTAGCTAAATTACGTTAAATACTCGTTCGCGACAAATACCTCGACGACGTTTACATTAACCTTATCAACCGACAAATTAAATACATGGAAAATTACCTCGTATTTCGCAACTTTAATGGACATTTATCTGAATCCTTTTAAAAAAAACCTTCGGAAGTCCGCTTTGAAGCCATACAACCGGTACACTTCTCTATATAAACCCAAACTAGACACCATCCGAGCACACTTTCTAGTCGAGTTCCAACTTCACTACACATTTCAAGAAGTTAAAATCCACCGAAAACCAAAAAATGAATCCCATTTACAAGCTTAGTATCACGATGTTGGTTTTGTCCGCGTTGATGAATCACGCCGTCTTCGGAAGCGAAAGAAACGAAGGATCGCCCGAAGAAGGCCAAGAGGAATCTTGCCACCGAGATGAACCGTCCGAAGAACAAGGTGAATCTGAACAAGACCAAAACGAACCGTCCGAAGAAGAACAAGGCGAATCTTCCGACCAAGACCAAGACCAACAGTCTGAGAATTCCGAAGGTATGAACCAATCAGAGAATTCTCAAGACGGCGATAAATCCGGACTTGGTCAAGGAGGAACTCCAGGAACGGGAATGGCATGAGATGATCTTCAAGTAATCCATGTTTTCCCCCCTCCTATTTTAGTATTTACTCGTTAATATTTTTAATTTTCTTCTCCATGGACGTAACATGACAATTTCAAGAAATACCGAATATGTCATTTCGTATTTTCATCGTCTAAGCATCACATTACCCCCGCCACGTGTTTCGATATCTGTACACATAATTATTTAATTTAAATAGGTAAATATTACATAATTAATTTCGCATTAATTTGTTTTTATTCCGCATATCGTGACGCTTTTCATAACCTCAACAAAAATTCTCATGGTAATCTCAAAAACAACAAAGAAGAGGGGAAGGTGAAGCATATACCGTCTAAACATATTTCAAGGCAACCAAATGCATTCCGTGTAACTTACTTTGCTTACCTTGCCAATTCATAGGATGTTTTTGACAATTGGCAACGTTGCAAAAATACCAAAAATCCTTTTGAATTTCTTTAAAAAGTGATAAGAATGAGATAAGGAGCTGATTTTTTTTTATAATGTTGATGATGATACAACCATTCCTAGAATGAGCGTCGGTTCGCACATTTTTGCCATTTGGACCCCTCCCCCCCTCTAAAAATATCGACTTGTTCAAATTTCCATTCTTGTTCTACCTCACTCCGGCCACTCTAATTAACGTGGAATCCAAGTCTACAAACTGAATTTGGGCTCATTTTATCAAAATGATATGAGGAATCGTTAAAACAACCCCTCCCCCTTCAATGAATACATCATCAGTTCATCACACTACACTTTTGCTATACTAATAAGGGAACTACTTGAGGTGTCTGGCTCGGATTTGAACGGGAGTCGGATTTTTGAAAAGAGAATGTCAAAGAACCCCCAAAACCAAAATTTTAGCTGCCCAAGTTGACTTTTCGATTTTTGGTGAATTTTTGAAATTTAAAAATTACGAAATTTCAATTAAAAATAAAGAATTAAAAAAAAAATTCCAAAAATAATTTTAAATCACAGAAGAAATCTTTTCCCCCTAATTCGAACCCGCTGAATCCGAAAATCGCATCGGCAAGTCATTTTGGAGCATTTTGAATTCCTGGAGAGAAATGAAAATCGCGCTGGAGGCTCCAGAACGGCTCGCCGATGCGATTTTTGGATTTAGCGGGTTCGAATTAGGGGGAAAACATTTCTTTTGTGATTTAAAATTATTTTTTGAGTTTTTTTTAATTCTTTATTTTTAATTGAAATTTTGTAATTTTCAAATTTCAAAAATTCCCCAAAAATCGAAAAGTCAACTTGGGCAGCTAAAATTCTGGTTTCAGAGGTTTTTTAACATGCTCTCTTCAAAAATCCAACTCCCGTTCAAATCTGACCTGGACACCTCGAGTAGTTCCCTTGTAAGCCTCATCGTCGTCATTCAAAAGCCCTAAAACGAAAAACAAATACCCCGTCTCTCTCTCCTCTTTCTTGCCAACTGATACAATTTCGGTTCACCTCAGTAGTCATACTTTTCCAGAGAGAAATTCGTCCAAAAAGGAAGAAATCGAGCGAACAAATGAAATACATAAAGAAAAACAGAACCCCCATTTCACAGCGAACTCCAATCTGTTGAGCTTGTACAAAAACCCTGCCCCTCCTCTCGTATCCTTTCAACGTCAAATCCACTACGTACCCTACACAAGCAATATTCGCCCAATCCGCGTCCAAATAAAATTAACGACGAATATATGCGCCCTTTCCCCCAAATCTTCCCTCTTTGGCGCACACCTGTTCGAAATCGCAGTCATTTTTTTCCCGTTCGTGCGCGTCCGTCGTCCGAACGTATTCAATTTTACGATATTCAGCTCCGGTTCAAGTTCCGGTCCCGATACCATTTTTCGTTTCGTGGAAAGAAGAGAGGGGTGAAAAAACGAAAAGAAACACATCTAATTTGAGATATCATAAACAACCTTCGAGAAAGGAGAAAGCTCTCTTAGGGGTCTTCTCTTTCGAAAACGTACCATTTTACAAAAATACCTCTAAAAATTCCTCGAAATAAAAAGTTCACCGATATTTCGTTGTGTCATCGCAACACTCGCGTCCTTTTTTTTCCTTACGAACTCGATAAAAACAACTTGGATTTAAATTTAACCCGTTTAAAAGCGATGAAAAATGCTTTGGTTTGGTTTCCGAAGAATCACGACACCCTCGTCTAAAATCCAAGCCCCGCTCATGATAATCGGACAAGTACGCGAGAGTGGAAAAGAACACGCGACACTGAGAATCCCTGCAATCGCTACGATCTCTCGTTTGCCGAGCCCGTTAAGAAAAAAAAGTAAAACTGCCGATGCCGCGCCGAGTCGCATTTCGTTTAATATTTCTTTCCTATACTAACGCCCGCCGACGCCGCCGACGCGTCGACGACGACGTCGCAATATCCTATATGTGTATACGCGCCTCCTCACGCTACCATCCCTCGAAATACGCGCGCCCGCCGAGAAATTTTATTAAAATCAGCTCGCTTTTCGCGACACAAATTGAACCGTCATACATATGTAAATTGCTTTTACATTTCGGCACGTTGCTAAAGTCAAAATGTCACATCCAATTCGGGGCTTACACATGACAAAAGTAAACGCATTAAAGGAAGTAAAATTTGATTTTTGCGCGCCTTATACTACATGTATATCGCGTATGTGTATACTTATACTACCACGTGTACACGTTCGACGTGCTACACACATGTACGGCGACTCGCTCACAAATGCTTCCTTATAACGCTTTGTTGTGACGTAAAAACAGAAAATACTACGATACAAGAACAGAATCTCTTGGAAATCCCTCAACAGTTCCGCTCTTGAAGACCACAAGGACGCTGTGACTAATTGATACCAATATTCTATCTATGACGTCATAGATCTGTCGAAGAACAAAATAAACCGTTGGTAATGTATCCTATCGACCTTGAAATCACACCGATGACGTCACAAGTCAATATTGAAGCTGCGCGAAGACATGTGGGTACAGTTGGCTTGTATTGAAACTGTATCGATGACGTCAGAAACTGCGCAAAAGCGTGTGGAGATAATTTAGAAGTGCAGAAACAGCGCAAAAACATGTGGATAAAGTTGGCTTATATCAAAATTGTATTGATGACGTCATAGAAGCTGTTCGAAGCCATGTGGATAGACTTAACTTGTATTGAAATTGTATATATGACGTCATAGATATGTGGGAGGACAAAATAAAGACATGTTAATGTATCTTATCGACCTTAAAATCACACCGATGACGTCACAAGTCAATATTAAAGCTGCGCAAAGACATGTGGGTACAATTGACTCGTATTGAAACTGTGTCGATGACGGCAGAAACTGCGCAATAGCATTTGGAGATAATTTAGAAGTGCGGAAGCAGCGCAAAGGCATGTGGATAAAGTTGGCTTATATCGAAATTGTATTGATGACGTCATAGAAGCTATGCAAAACCATGTGGATAAACTTAGCTTGTATTGAAATTGTACATATGACGTCATGAGCAGTGCAAAAACATATAAATGGAGTTTAGAAGTACGGAAGTTGTGCAAAAGGACATTTGTGGGGTTAATCTGATTTAAAATTGTATCGATGACGTTGCGGATTGGTACTGAAGTTGTGCCAAGACATGTGGGTATAGTTTGCTTGCATTGAAATTGTATTAATGACGTCAGAAACTGTGTAAAAACATGTGGAGAGAGCTTAGAAGCGCGAATCTTTGCAAAAACATGTGAATAAAGTTCGCCTGTGTTGAAATCGTATCGACGAAGTTTTGAAGTAGTACAAAAGTAGTGTAAAAGCAAGTGGATGAAGTTTATTAGTGCAGACGCTGTGCAAAAGCATGTTTTTGGGGTCTATTCTACTTGAAATTGTATCGATGACGTCGTAGCCGAGTAGCGAAGTTGATCAAAGACACGTGGAAAGAATTTACTTATACTGAAGCTGTACTGATAATGTTTCGAAGAAGTGCAAAAGCTATGCAAATCATGTAGATGGGGCGTACTTTGTTTATAATCATATTAACGACGTGCATTGCAGGTGCTGAAAGCTGAGGCTGTGCAAAGACACTTGCAAGGGGCTGCTTGTTTTGAAATTGTGTGGATGACGTCATTGATATTACTGCTTTGCAAAGACACGTAAATAAACACTCGATTCTAAATTCTCCCGATGACGTCATAAATCTCCATCGAAGCTATACACAGACATATGGACGAAATCTATCGACTCCGAAATCGCGCCGAAAACGCCATCTACTTCACAACCTCACCGACTACGATATCGACGTAAATTCCCGCCAAACGTACCCTCTGCCTCGTTAAAATAAACACCCTCACGGAAAATTCACTCATCGACGTTCGCACCGCTGCTCGTCTCAAGATCACGTGACACTTTCGCAACTCGTCGCAATGGTTTCTCGTTCGATACGCCGACAAAGGTCCCGCAACGCTAAGGCAGGGGCTCCTTTAGAAAAAAAATAACGCTGAAAGGCGAGAAGATAAGAGACCGAGCAAAAATACCGAAAACAATTGGCCTTCGTCGACATTATTACCTGTCCTGTTTAAAGGGCGTTGATGGCTGATAAAACGTGCTTCGTTTCTTAAAAATATACCATATTCGCTCGTCGCTTATCAACGCGTCGTCGCTGCGACCAAGAGAGGGTCGGCACGTTGAAGCCGCCTCGGCGGCTTCCATATAATTCAATTATTCGAGGCACGAAAAACGACTCCGCGTTTTAAAATTTTCATACCAAATTCCCCCCTTAAAATTCCGTCGAATTTTTTTTTTTACTTCACCTCACGAGACCTGAAATAAAGGCGATGAAAATCGTCGAAACGAGAAACACACCGACGACGATAAAAGACACGAGGATAAATTCGAATATAACGCCAGGTTCAAATTAAAGCTCACCGCGTCTATTATCTCGGGTATCATATTGCAATGAAAATCGTACGATTTGTATACATACCTCGCTCTCTATGCACACGTAACCTGTAGAACGACGCATTCCATCCCCTTTCTTTTCCGAAGCCCCTACGTTCGACGCCAATTACTCTCGCCCTTTTTTTCACTCTCTCTACGGTATAGTTCGTTGATAACATTATAGTCGTTTCGGCCATCGTTATACGTTCCAACGTGTATTCTTTTTCCTGCCAATAATTCAACTAGTAGCGAAATTACCCTCGATAAAGAGGCACGCCTCTGCTCCCTTCCGTCCGATATCCCTATCCAACTCGTATACGTTCGATTAATTGGAAAAGTACCCCGGTCAGCGTACTTTCCATACTTTTGAACTCGTAATAATGCAACGTCCAATGTTAAAACCCTCCTCCCGATTTGCGGTTGGTAACCTCCGTATTACCGCCGGCACCCTCTCTAATTATATTAGCATCGTCGTCGACGTTTAAAACGATACCTCGATGCGGTTCAACTCCCACTCGTCCCATACCTGCCATCTCATCAAAACGTATTTACAGCCTCGTCTACCTTTTTCGTTTCGCAATTGCAAATTACCCGAATTGAATTACACTAGGTTAATTATGAAAATTTCCATATATCGGAACGATTAAAGCCGTAATCGAGGTTTTGTCTAATTTCAAAAAGCCCAGATGCTAAGACTGCTGGGAAACACACGAAAGCTGAACGAGTTGCATAAGAGAACGCCAAAACGCTTATTTTTTCAATGCATTGATTATGCAACGTTGATGATCTTGGGCTGTCGTGTCGATTAAGTTGCATAAACAAATGCCTTGGAAATAATATCAAGGCATTACTTATGCAACTTATACACCAAGAATGTTTAAAGTCAGAGGTGTTGCCTACATAGAACGCTGTGTGATTGAAGGAGTCACGTGAAGATAAGGATGTGTCGATGTCGCTACTTCGAGGCTCACTCAACCATTTCATCTTCAGTTTGGTGAAACTCTTCACAGACGCTTAACTTTGGTCGTTCAACCATCATCAGTCGAAGGATTGGCTACCTGCACCAAATATCTCGTGTTTACCTTCAATACGGCGCATAGGCAATCTGCGTAAATAACTCACCCCGACGCATACTCTACAAGCTACAAAAAATCTCATATTGAGAATCACTCTACATATTGTCCCCATTCGTGACACCGGCAATCGAAACGCCTCCTGAAGTGCAACCAATTGCCTATTCATCAATTCAAGGCACCCACTACCCACATTCCCAATCACTTTGTATGTTCGACAATTCATCGACACTTCTAAAAGGATATCGACGCCTTCGGGCAGCTCAGATCGAATTCCTGCTTCGCCAGCGAAAACAACTTCCGTAGGCGAATTTCACTTATGAACTTCCACCCTTAGACTCAACCCTTGAACGAGTACACAATACCACGACAAAAGGAAGGTAAACAAGGGCACATTCACATCGCTCCGCGTGATCTCAGTACTCGCAACAGGACCATCTATCCCCAAATTGACACTTGTCACGTGGCAGGAAGTTGCATAAGAATGTGAAAATGCCTCGAGCATCTAATACACGTTGAAAAGTGTAAAATATCCGCGTGCGTGTTCGAGCACGTCCTCATTACGCCTTTGCTAATTACTCGAGCAGTGTATTTCACCAAAAGGGGAGAATTACCCGCGATGCGTACTCTAGCGTAGACATTTCTTTCTTATTTTACGAGCATTTTTCATTATTTTTAAAACGCCTAAAAATTTGATAAAAAATACGAAAACCATACTAAACCATTAATGCTTTACTTTCACGTAACCACTTACGCCAGCCAAGAAATGCTGCCCGATTGCAGATAACTACACGACGGTAAATCCCCGCAATAAAATCGCCTTAAATTTGGTAAACGGCCTCATCATCGCCCACATCCACAAGGCTTCGATTGGGTAAACGGAACACAGCGCGGTGTTGTAATTCGGCCAAATCTAAAGCATTAACCTAATGGCGTCGTAATTACCGGTGTAATTTTTTACATTTCTAGCCGCTTGTGCGGGTACGCAGACGAGTTCTCCTTATCGAAAGGAAAACCCCGCAAAATCTTACGCGTGTCTTTTGTATGTACATCGCCGAACTCGTCCAAGTCCTCGAAAGCCTTTAGAATAAAAGTTAATAAATTTCGGGTTGATAACGCGAAGGGTGCGGCCGATGTCGTAAGAAAACAGAAATAAATATTTTTCCAGATTTATGCGAAATGCAAATAAACTCGAACGCCTTTCTTATTTACATTACGGATTTAAGTAGCTTCTGTGCGAACGAACAGACCGCCAAAGAAGGCAACATGGTTGCGGCCAAATAGTTCGCCTATTTTGTTATAACCCCCGACCAACACATAAGAAACTTCACGGGCCCTCTTCGCCTCCCTTCACCGATAAAAAGCTCCGGCTCGCAGGTTTTTTCGCGGCGCGCCCTCCGCCGCGACGACGGACATCTCCGACGTTGTCGAAATTGTTTGTAGTTTGTATTTGAAGAGTTTCGTATTGACCGAAGCACTTAGTAGCTGGAGCAAATATCAACAAACATTTTCTACGGCGAATTTAACTCCGCCGCAGTCGTCTTGCTGCGTGTGTATGCGTTTACGCGTACCCCCCTCCACCGCCGTCACCACACCAAACGAAAGAGAGAAAAAAAAACGCGAACCATATACGAATAGCCCCCCGAAACGTATAGAAAATCCGCCATCTCTCTGCCCTTTTATAGTCGTGGACTACAAATTGATGCCGGACGCCGCCTGGCGTCGTTATCTTTTCTCGGGATGCTCCATTAACACCCATTTTGTCCGTACATCTCTTCGTCGTGCTTACGATTTAGTAACTCTTTTTTCTTTTCACTCTTCCACCCCTTTTTTTGTCGTCGCTCTTCACCTTATCTATTTCTTCTACCCCGTCGTTCCGCGTCTCGCCTTTTTGCGCGATGTGTACGCACCATACACGCATACACACGCATCGCGCCTTTTCCCCGGGGCCGAATATTTTTGCAATATATACGAGATAACTGTTGAACATTTGTCAAGCTTTCTATTTCTTCTACGGCCTTTCTTCTTCCTTTTTCGTCCATTTTATTTTCCTTCGCGCCGCTTTTTCCGGCGGATTTTCTTCGTTGCGGAGGAGCAAACAGTAGTCTGGTATGTTCCATCGCCGAACATTCGCGAGAACAGATTTTCATTATGATTTTTACGAGTTGTGAATGAGGCCCTTTTTCAATTTTACGTCGCGAGTATAAAGAAAGCAGCGAGGGTGAAGGTTGCACTTCGAAAAATTTCAATTTTTCAGAAAAAATGACCGCTGAAGACAAGAACCTTGAATTTTCAGCTTTTTGCACGCGTCGTTTCGAAGCGACAAGGCGCCTTTTTTCAGTAATTCTTTGATTTGAAAAATCATACCCATAGGAAATCCGCCTATAGATGCTGCACTACTCCAACAACGGTTTTTTTCCTCATCTCTCGCCAAAAAAAAAAACTCGTATATAGGCTACGGATGTCGTAATTTATTGGTATTTGAATGTTGTCGATGGTATAAAAATATATAACGACTCGGCCAACGCGTCGATATTTACTGCAACAAAAAACCCCCACAGAATACCTAAAGCTCTATCTATCGTACTTTCTTATTTCCCATCCTCGTTCGAATCACATAAATCATCTGGGCACAGATTTGTAAATTGATACGGGAACATTTCTACTCTAATTGTTACCAATTCATATGACCTAATTACACCGGCCCTCATCCTCTATCCGTGGAACATCTCGTATACAACCACGTCGTCGGAACTTCAATGAAATCCACTCAAATTCCAACATCTCGAGTTACCCTACTCGACTTCGAGCCGTATTAGCATACACGTGTACCATAAGTCAAAACCCAAAAGTATCAGCTGAAACCTTTCGTATAATTTTGGCCACACTAGTAAACCGTCGCCACGTACAAAGCATCACTAGCAAGGTACACGAGATGGTACAAGGACACCCTTCCCTAAACAGATTCATTCCCTTGGTCGATAATAACCATGCACCCTCCATTACACCGACCAAACTGCTTCATCTTAACACACGTACGCACGCCGGACACGTGACGCTGATTTCCACCGGTGTTGTGTACGCGTTCATTCGGTCCACCAGCAAATTGAGGATTTTTAAAATCCAATCGTTTCCAGAGCTAATGACCCTCTGCGTAGGGCGCGGCGTTTCATCTCTCGACGGATGATCTTACACCGTCGACGATAAACGAGAAAGAAAATTAACCAAAGAGGTTCTTCATTTGCCTTTTTTTTCCGCCTTATTTGTCACGGTCGTCGTTGTCGTACTCGGAAACGTCGACTTGAGTCGAATTAAGTATGTCACCCTGTAAGGCCATTCGATGTCCGATTCACCTCGTTTATCAGAACGCGTAGGATATATCATATGTACGACGTTTTACCAGCATTTACGGATACATGATGAAGAGGAGAGAGAGAGGAGGGATTGACCAGTGCGAAAACATCTTGAACAATATGCCCAGAGTAAATTTCATAAATACCCGCAATTTCGAAACAACATCGCGCTTTGACGTCATTAAATCGACATCTTTAAACGCGAAGAAATAATGACGCCACCGTTATGCTATACGACGAAAAACACACGAAGCCGTAACGAAAGACGCGTAACATAACAATTCGATAAATCAAAATCAAAATCAAAATCAAAATCAAAATCAAAATCAAAATCAAAATCAAAATCAAAATATCAAAATCAAAATATCAAAAT
>QBDW01006000.1:0-34442 GCA_003261595.1 Maconellicoccus hirsutus | reverse complement strand
ATAAATACTTTCACGCCGATATTACAAAATAAGTACAATACGTAAAAGTAAAACCAACCGGAAATTTTCCCATTTCAAAACCACATTTTTGTCGAATATTTCGTAAGAATTATCAAAATACAAATATTTATTTGCCCTAAAAAGCTGAAAAGAGCTGGAGTAGAAAAATGAAAAAATACGGAAACTATAAATGTAAACAACTGACTTCTAAAATAAGATAAAAAAAGTATTGGCGATGACTAGATTACTTTGTACAAGTGTTATTTTAACGTAATGCGTTCGTTTCGTCGTCTGAGAAGCTTATGTAGAGAATTCATATTTATCGTAAGAAGTATTACAGAGATAGAGTTACACAGATTACAGATACATTATTCACATTCACGTATGTCATTTCAAACTACTATAGTGCATACGGTAACACACACACACACCTAAATTTATCCTGATCTCTTAAATTTACATTACGTATAAAAAAAAATACAACAACAAATATAATCATATGATATACAATTCGTACATCTATCTCTATGTAAATATTCTGCGAAGAAACCTTCCTCAAAAAAAAAACCTATTGCACATGAATTCGACAGAACCTTCTTAACAATTACACAACGAAATTTGTACGAAATCACTAAATCAACGAGGTAATCTCGATTTAAAAAATACAACAAAAAAATAATCACACCTAAATATTCGAATACTGAGGAGAAAAAAAACAATGTGACGCTACATAATCGAGACCAACTTATGAAATTGTACAACTACACGTTGAAAAATTAAAAATTTAAGACTAGGATATAATATTTGGTTTAAAATACACTTAGACCGATCACCGAATCGGTCATTAGAGTGAATTGTCGTCTCAGACGACAATTAATTTCAGAGCAACTGCGCGATGACTGGTTGCAACAAGCACATATGTTCGGCTCCGCGGATTGGTAACTGATTGCTGGAATAATGTTTGATCATTTGAGGAATCGAATCGAAAGGCGAGCTGAACTGGCCCAAGATGAATTTACTCGTCTCCGGTGATTTCTGTATTCTCATGTGCATAAAACCTTTAGCGCTTCTGTAACGCGATACTCATCGTGAGTTGAAAACAACACGAACCAATACGCCGAAAAATACGTACTTTAGTGATAACGAATAATCGTTTTTAGCCGACTCGCTATTTCTGACTAGAAAACTGCCTTCTTCTCGATTCCTCAGCTCGTTTTCGGCTTCCATACGTGTAATAGCTCCGTGATACCATCTGTCGACAAAAAAAAAAACCACGTATGCTAAATTGCCAATTAAAATCCTTCGAGGCGTCAATTTCACCCGAATTCTTACCCTTGTCTTTCCAACGGGACATCGGCATCGATGCTATAAGCCACGTTCATGATCTCGCTAAGATTCAAACTTAACCCGAGCGACTTTCTATTTCGGCCTAGATCCAAATTACCGGCTTGTCTCGATCCTTCATCTCCTGTAATGTGAAAAACACGTGAATAATTTACAAAAATTCACTAGCAACGTTTAACCAACCAAGGGATGCCTACGATTTATCAATGGATTACCACACATTATCACGGTTCAATGACCTTATTATAATTCATTAAAAATATTCACCTCCGGGACATCGTCCTCGTTAAGAACCCTACAGTACATTCAACTCTAAAAACACCAAAATTAAACAAGTAGGCCATCAAAAGGGGTTCGAGGGCGGCAAAAAATGACCTGTTCCAAGGTGGCAAAAACCCCAAACACGCCCCAGCAAATAGGACACTAATAGATCAACTTCTTCGTACTCAACAGACACCTACCTTATTCATATTACAACAAAGAAATCCATCAAAAAAGACATCGACCCTCGGAACATGAAATCAATAACAATTTAGCGCAAAAAAGCGTGCGCCGTTATTAGATTGTAAAGCAATCTAACTTTGATTGCGCCTAAAATACATTTCCCAACTTTGATCTTTGATTTAATGTAACTTGCTACTTTGGCAAGCGAATAATATACGCTGCTTCCTTTTACATCACCTGTCAAAACTTCATACGCCAAATCTTATAAAATGATGGGAAATATTTTACAAATCGTTTTTTTCCCGTCGCGAAACAATTCGTACATTTCTTCCTACTTCGACCCTCGTAATTTAATCGATTTACACCTTGTAGTATATACGAGGCTAAATCTGGTCTTACGTCTTTAATAATACAATAAAAAGAATGATAGATGTACTCGAGCGTGCTACATAATCAATCACCGATGTGTTTAGAAATTCCGACATCAACCCTTCATTTATCTAACAACGTTAGACCAGACTGCGCCTATAATGAACCCTTTTTTGTTCCTTTATCAGACGAATTCCGTCTATTCTTGTCACGAGCACGCGAAATCATTTCTTTAAAAACAATTCAGATTACTTTGATCAACACTTTTATGACCTTTTGGCCTCTTAACAACGAGAAAAATTCGTATTTGTTGATATTTAATTATTACTGAAATTAATAATAAATTTGGGAGGGAGTGTTTGATAAAAAACTTGCTAATTTTTTTACCATTGGTAACACTGTATATGACGTTATCAATAACCAATCAGAGAGAGTGTTGGTTTGTTATCAGAATTGTGGCAAATTCCAATAACGCGCATTTCACATCAGATAAAATAGGACAAAAAATGATGAGCACGCGAAATCGTTTCTTTAAAAACAATTCAGATTACTTCGATCAACATTTTGTGACCTTTTGGCTTCTTAACAACGAGAGAAATTATTATTTGTTGAGATTTAATCACTACTGAAATTGATAATAAATTTGGGAGGGAGTGTTTGATAGAACATTTGCTAATTTTTTTTTTACCATTGGTAACACTGTATATGACGTTATCAATATCCAATCAGAGAGAGTGTTGATTTGTTATCAGAATTGTGGCAAATTCCAATAACGTGCATTACACATCAGATAAAATAGGACAAAAAAATGATGAGCACGCGAAATCGTTTCTTTAAAAACACTTCAGATTACGTTGATCAGCATTTTATGACCTTTTGGCTTCTTAACAATGAGAAAAATTATTATTTGTTGATATTTAATCATTACTGAAATTGATAATGAATTTGGGAGTGTTTGATAAAACATTTGCTAATTTTTTTTTTTACCAATGGTAACACTGTATATGACGTTATCAATACCCAATCAGAGATAGTGTTGATTTGTTATCGGAATTGTGGTGAATTCCAATAACGTGCATTACACATCAGATAAAATAGGACCAAAAAAATGATAAAAATAATCGAAATTCCACAAACTTCGATAAATGTACTTCCAATCTCACTAATTTTCATCCTCTTCTTACTAATCTTTCAAATTGCAACTTTTCAATTTCAGGCTCCGTTACAACTCCATAAACCAACTCGCACAACTTACAAGATACAAAACCCCCAACCGAGATTATTTATGTTCAAAGTTCAGCATCACAAGCACAACTTTCACATGGCGCGGATAAACTAGAGCGAATAAAACTCGTAGTTAGATAGTCTTCTTAATCCATCTAATACACGTTCAACTCCCATATACGTTTTTTTGCGCCTCATTTCCACATCACCCAGGCCAGCCGAGCACACGGCCCTCCTGAAACTTTTTGATAATTTATCGCGATATTAATATTTTTATTCGACGCTCGGCGTATTTATTTTTATCGCCATAATCCCGGTGATTTATAAAAGCGTCGTATGGTTGTTGTGTTTGAACGCAAACACCAGTCACCCCCGATCGTTCTTATTAAACGGAGTATTATCGAAGCTGCGGAAAAGCGCGTTCGCGTCGCGACTTCATTATATATTCGAAACATTTCGCGAAACGCGTACCGCAGTTTCCTAGTTTCCTTGCGTTTCCCCAGTAAAACATGACAAATGGTGATTGTCCCGGAGTGGGTAAGGATTTCAAAAATCCTTTGTTTTTTCCACCCGCGCAACCACCCTCACTCTTTGATGCTTGTTTTCAACTCGCTCCAACACGGTGCTCGGGTTCCGAACGCATTTCCATATCAATCGTGCTCCAACGTTGCATCGACACGTGAAATGAATAAACGCATCGAACACGTTTAACAACCCCTGCAACGGTCACGCCGACTCGATACGTCGTAATCACACATACGTCGGAATAATTGCGTAGCAACACTTCGCAGGGGCCAGAACTCCGCAAGCGTTCATACACCAGCATTCAAATAATTGCGTACGTGCCACCACGTAGGCGCTATTTGGTCCCCAATTATGCATTGACGGGTCAAAAACCAGCAAAAAGCGTCGCAAAGTGTTCCTACGAGTGACACCGAAATGGGCACAACTTTGTCGTCGGTTTTAACCCAATGTCATACATGCACAAGTTTATTTATATATCACTCATCCACACAGAGGACGAGAGTAAAGAGGAAACCCCATTAAACCCCGCGACAGGCGGAAACACGAAGTACTCGTCGAATAAATAATTCCTCTCTACTTTGATCTTCTCCGTCAAGATACACCTCGATACCTCGGTAAACCCCGAATGTAAAACATATCAGTTGATTACGTAATACGAGGAATATAAAATCTTATAAAACTCACTTAACAATAACGTAAACTTGAGTAAAATTACTTATGGAAACAGAAGGATCTGATATTAAAATTCCACGCGCCGTTTATGATCCATATAAATTTCAGAAAAATAATAAATTGTATGATTACTACGATAGATAAATCAATCAGTTCTAATAACCGAATTTGAATTAATATTGGAATAAATAATTTAATGTTGAGGGATCAAAACTTATGTAAATGTGTGAATCCTAATAATGAATTTTGAACAATTTTAATTGTTGCCAAATATTATATGAAAAATTTGTTAAATTTTAATATTCATTTTTAATTGCATGAATATAATATTGTGTACTAATCATGTCAATTGATTATTATACAAGTATTAGGTAATTAACAAGATGAATTAATATTCTAAGAGGTATCGGAGATGAAAAAATACTAATTAAAAAGATAACTCGAAGGAAGATTATTAGATTAATAAATTTCATATACCGATTGAATATTTCTCAGTCGCTAACGTTCCTGCACTCTCAATAGGTCATCTGTTTGAATCTTAAAAAATGTTTTATTTGAAAAAAATTTGCATTCTTTTACTTTTGCCGCGCTGTTTTACACTCCTAATTCCACGCTATGTTACACCCCTGATTAATGGAACGGACAGATATACAATAACTACACCTGGACCTGATGACGAAAAAGCTGCAGTGCAAAAAGTAAGTCATCCTTGTTAACCTTGATTAAGAATAATTGATTACAAAATAATGCTTTTGTGTTTTTAGGAGTTGTTAATTTATGCCAAACACATTAATGCAATTCCGGATAAAACAAATAGAGAGGTATTTAGGAACGACTTATGGCACCTGATTCAGCGAGCGATAAAGGCAGAAACGAAAAATGAGAAGCTCTTACGTGTGGAAGGAATTATGAAAACACTTTTAAATAACGAAACGGTAATCAACTTTTGGAATTCTTTTAGATTAAGATCTGCTTTTTAGGATATTTTGTGGAGCATATTACTTACACAGGATATAAGATAATTATTATCAAATGAAATGAAAAAATTATAAAATTAGACTAAAGAAAATACAAAATTAATAAAGCTTGTTTTTCTTTCAGCGTGCTCTAAAAGAAATATGTAAACCAATAGCAATTTTCCAAAAGATACGGAATAAAATCGAAAATTACGCAGTTTATGGAGGTGGTGCCGCAAAATACTTCACAGAACGATATGATTTCATCATTAAAGCCATTGCCAATTTACGGAATAAACGACCGTTCAGTTTATTTAATGCAATTAAGGTATTTTGTTTCTATGCAGATGATGCAAATCGAAAAAACGTCCCCAATCACAACGAGGTGTTGCAGTATGCTTACAAGGAGTTGAAGAGTTTGAATCTTCATGTGGATGAAGAATGCAAAAAAACTTACACAACATTTGATGAAGAACTCTTGGAAAAGATCGAGACATTAAGTAACACCAGTAATTTTGATGATTTATTAAGCAAATGGTCAAGTGATATGCAATATTGGCGTGAGAAGAAACGTATTTGGGGTGTGAAGAATACTATTGAAGAAAATTGTTATCCGAATGAAATGGATAAAAAAGAAAAAGATACCTTTGAGCTAATTTCAGACTCTTTGTTATGCGTAAAAGATATTTTAGGCCAATTAAAATTGAAATCCCCAGAGGAATATGATTTTGCAAGTATACAATTATCACAGCCAAAATCCTACCCTATTGGAATTAAAGAAGACCCCAGTACGTATAAATCATGTTTGTGGACATTTTGCCATTCAACACAATCGTATTATCCACATTATCAGACTGCTCTAAACATTTTCAAAAATATTTCCAAGACTTCTTCCGATGATGAGTTGTCCACAATCAGTAAGTTTTGCATAGGAATGGCTGCACTCAGTCGACTAAGCTCGATGCAGTTCTTTCCCGAAAAAGATCGTGCACTTTACAAGAAAATCCCAATAGAACGTAAAGATGTAGATATGTTTATCAAGGAGGTCTCGAAGGAAGATCAATCATTGAAGGCTGTCCTTTACAGTTTAGCCTATTTGGCTGCTCTAATTGATGCTGATTAGTCAGACTCAACAAATGACACTAATGGAGATTAATAATACCTAATGAAACACTAGTTTTTAGTCAAACGCCTCACATTATGTAAATTGTAGTAAACCAATTCATCTGTCAACCTACGGAATGTAATCACATTACACGCTACTTCACCTACTTAACTTCAATTGTTATCTTTGATTTTCATTTTCGTTTCCCAAGGGGGTGTACCGGGTGTACATTTGATCTTAGTTTTCGGAAAATCGAAAAAATTCCCTAACTTGAAAAAAATTTGTTTTTATTTTTAGTTTTTGGAAGTTGGGTTTGCTTCAGATTATTGGCAAAGGTGTCGACATTTATTTTTCAATGATAATCACTAAAAAACTCTTGAATTAGTAGGTACCTAGCATTATTAATGATATACTCCAGGTATACAAAGGAAAAAAGGGCCTAAAAAATATACCACTGAAAAAAAGGATGAAAAAACTGACAAATAATTCAAAAACAGTGACGTCACCACAAGCAATCGAATCTTGTTACACGTCTCGAAAAGACGTACCGCACTCGCAACACGTGATATGAGCGCGTCACGCGGGAGAGCCACGGTACCTAGTGGACCATATCGATGGACGCTCGCTACAACCTTTACTCGTATCGATTGCATCCTACACACCATCGACTTTTGAAACTCGTACCTTGGGAAATTCGTACTTTTTCGGGTATCATTTCGCTCCAAAAAATAGTCTCGCCCGAATGCTCCAATATTTTCGAAAATTTTCGAAAACACGGATGAAAAAGACGACGCCACAGACGAGAAATTGGTCGTCGCGTCGATAAACATGTCGAATTTATCACGACGACGTAGAGCTGAAATCAAGATTATAACTTTATAATTTATCTATACGTTCGTATCAACCGAGATAACAAGATCCGGTCACCGAGGAAGTAATAATTTTAAAAACCTTCGAAATATGTGAAAAATTCATTTTTATCGTACGACCGTTTGTGATATCGCCTTCCCCCTACCTACTACCTCGTGTGCTCAATAAGGGCGTACTTCAATTTACTCGAAACAAACAAAACGCCAAATCCGCAATCAATTTTCTTTTTCGCGCATGTAAAACGTTTTCGTTTAAATAGAAAGTACTGCGGGCGTGTGACGTTGCTTTTGTGAGCTTTCGTGCGAAGCTTTTCTTCTTTTCAAGGTTACCCCGATGAGTCATCGTTGCCACGAACGACCGATTGTTTTTAGAAGTACTCGGCGCAGCGGAAATACTACTGTATTTTTACGCAAGCGTTTCTATCGTCGAGAATCACACGAAATATTGCAAAAAACGCTTTAAAAACGTTTCAAAGACAAATTTATCGAGATTTTTTAAGGAAATGAAATTTTTACCGTAAAATCTACAAGCCGAAGCTGCTCCGTAGTGAGAATAATCTAAGGAATGAAGCTGCTCCCAAATGATGAAATTTTCAAAATTTCAGTGCCGGCAACATAGATTTTTCCAGCGAGGTGCACGCCTGTGAGAAAACTTCCCAGCAGTCCGCCAACCCCCCCCCAAAAAAACGAAAAAACATATTTTATTGAAAAATTTCATTGACCAGCAATCATTTGTGGTCACCATAGTAAGGAAAAATGCATCGACAAAATCACAGTGTTACCAATGTGCAAAAAATTAACTATTTTCGTAAATTAAGATGATCAATTTAGAATTTTAGCTGAATTGAGGACTGAATTTGAGCAAAAGATGGAAAAGTTTTTTTTTACTCTCCTCTAAACGTTTTCTGGTAAAAATGATAAAATGAGCAATTAGTCATTCAAATATTCAGCGTGTAGCGTTGCAACACGCTTGCACATGCAACACGTGCTATACAGAAGTTGCCGGCCCTGCAAAATTTTACTTTTCAAAGTGTGACAATCGTACGTGATCAAAAAATATACCATTTTTTATCTTTTTTCTAACGAATATCAAAAGCATCATCACCTGGTTGCTTGCTCCCTTTCTCTTCTACTACTCACTGCCGTATGAGACTACTCAGTCTTGCCTCGGCAATAAAACAAATAAGTAAAATCGCAATACTAACCAGACTGATCTTCGTTATTGGTCAACGACGCGATAGACAAGGAATTATTCAGGTCTGGAATCTCGACACTTTCTTGCGTAGACGACGACCTCAACTTCCTCCTCAACTTGGGCATATCGAAAGGTAAATCTTTGAGATCAACTGACGTAGCACTACTCGAGGTATCCTGGGTGGAACTCTGAGTAAGCTGCATCTGCTGCAACCGTCTTCTACGCAGCTTTGGCATATCGAACGGAAGATCATTAAGCTCGTTACTCTGAGCCACCTTATTATTATCGCTTCTGGACTCGATCGAGATACCCGAATCGGACCCATGATGTATTTCCGTATCGCCCGCGGACGGCGGCATGTTTGTAAATGGTAAACTTAAACTAGCCACGTTTTTATTCTGCGGAAGACGTCTCTTGGCTTTATGGCCATCGTTCCATGGCTGCGTTTCGGACGGACTAGGAGGGCATTTATCATCGGGCGAGGGTTTCTGCGACGCATTACGATTCACCTCCGAGCTCTCGGATCCGGGTTCTTGGAACGATTTATCCGAGATGGGCGACAACACGTGCATCTTATTCTGATTGGCGAACCGGCTACCGAGTTGTAAACCGCCGGTATAATGATAAGCTCCGTTTCCGACCGCCGAGTCGGAACTATGCGAGCTTAACGAGCTACTGTGATGGCTATCAGTGCTGGTAGTGCTTCTGTTACCTTCGCTGGTGCTGGACCGTATCGACTCCAGGCTGCCGCCGCTACTACTCGTCGTCATGCTTTCGGTGCTCGAGAACTTACCGCATCTCGGCCTGCTTTTGATTTCGAGGATTTTCGAAGACACGTGGCAACTCTTGGGACGCGAATCGTTCGGACTGTCTGAGATATAGCACGTGTCATCGGAACGGCAACACAACGAGATACGATGCTTGTGGTGGCGCGTTTGCCTGCCGACGTGATTGTGATGGTGGCGATGATTGTTATTGATGTTATTGCTGTTATTGTTGTTGTTGTTTATATTACAACACGAACTCGTCTTCGGCTCCTTGACGCGTCTACGGTTCGCCACCTCGTTGCGGAAATTCTCCGCCAATGATTTACCAGTCTTATGCGACGATTCGGAGAAACTATCGAAGCTATCGTTCAAATTAGACGATACGCTTTGCGGCAACGGTATCGTCGACGTAGACGCCGACGAGTACCCTCTCAACAACGTCGTCTGCTCCGTGATCTCCAAATCGGTCAAATGCTGCGACAGGTTATCCATCGAAGCATCGTGACATTTTTGCGCCTTGCCCGTCAGCCTCTTCAGGCTACACTTACGATCGGCCGGTATATTGCAGTACGTCGGATTATAAGGCGTCTGCGGCGATCTACGCTCCAGCACGTGATTGGTGACCTCGTCCAGATCCAGCGTTTCGTTCGAACGACATATCTTCGAATCGAACGCCGTCTCGTAAAGGTGTCTCTGCCTCGTCGCCATGTCGTCGTCGTCTTCGTCCTCCTCTTGTATATCGAACGAATTAACGGCCGCGTCGCCGCTGCCGCGATATTTCGATTCTTTGCTAGCGCCGGTACCGGAACCGGTGCCGGAGCAACGTTTATTCACATGTGCCACATCCAAACTCTGGCACTTACGATACGAATTCGGATCGTAGCGCCGGTCCGGTTGTTGTTCTTCGCTTTGGCTACGTTTCAACAGGTCACCGTAGTAGTAAGGCGATTTGCGTACCTCGGTGTAGGTGTTGTTCGCCTTGGCCAACAAACGGGCCGATTTCGCCGAGGCGGTGTGTTTGCTGCGGTGTTTCAAGTTCTCGTATAATTCGGTTTCGTCATCTTCGTGTTCGTCGTCTTCGCTGGTATCTGTAAACACCGAAGAAAATATCGCAAAATGAGATGAGTTCTTTCAAAAGCGAAACAGGTGCGGAGAAGATGAGGAAAACTGAAGAAACAAATAAAAAACACTTTACAGTGTGTTTTAACGATTTCAGGATAAATTTGTATCAAAAATACACTTGCGCCTTCAACGACTCCCATCAGCAACTTCTTTCACACAAACGTTAAACAAATTGCATAGCCCAAGTTATACGGCACCACGACGCTCCTTACTGACCGCGTATGCAATTATTCGCTCATTCGAGTAGTCTAAGTTGCCTAACTCGATATTCTACGGCTCCGTAGGCAACTATTAATTACTACATCGCTCAATGGCGAGCTGTACCATTTACGCGACGTAGTCATTAAGCGACGGCCAAGTAAAATGGAGCAGATAAGGGTTGCAGCATAATTAAAAAAATGTTGCACATTAATTTCAACACACCATCTAATGGTAGTTTGCTTTTACGCCGCTTCCAATAAATTTCAATGAGCGCAGAATGCTTTTTACAGTTCAACGACTAAAAGGCGAGAGCTTTTCGTCGGTGAGAAAAAAAAACGTACCTCAAAAAAGCAAAAAAAACTACTACAACGCGAATCCATATCGAAAAACGGGGGGAATAAGTAAATAAAAGGGAAGTGTAACGATTTAAAGCTCTACTAGTAATAATATCGGCCACCGACTGCGCTAATGTTCGCAACTAAGATATTCTATTAACATTTTATAGCGATTTCTTAGATTTACTGTTACAGCCCCAAGGAAATATTGCGTACGCCGAAACACGGATACACCCTTGTAAGTACGTACTTCTCAAACACCCCATCATCCCTTCTCCGTGATTCATTGCGGGCCACCGAATGCCATATATTAAAGAAAATTTATCATTGTTGCGTTTTTTTTTTCTTCAACCTATACGAAGTGATGCAAAGCCATACGATAGTTGTAAAAAAAAAGCCAAACAGTCGAAAAAAACATCCATTTGAATCTATGTTCTCGCAACGGGCTCTTTTGAATTGTATATGATACAAAGGCGAGAAAATCTCGACATTAGATTGAATTGATTGTAATGGCTCTTGACGCGGATGCAGGGAGAAAACGTTCTCTGCAGTTTAATTTCTAATGCGTTTCCCTCCGTCGAATCGTTTCCGACGAAATCCCGAGATTTGTTTGAATTACGAAATTGAAATTTAGCATTACGCGAACGTTTTATTTCGTGCATGATCGCTAAATCATTCGCGAACGATTCATCTACATTTAAGTCGTCGATAAATGATTAAATTTTACACAAAAGAATCATGGATCCGCATCAGAGCAATTCAAAAAACAAATCTCGTTCGCGAATGACTCAAACCCGCAGAACATTTGCATTCTGACTGAATCGTCATTCGGTGCAAAACGGTTCATCGCGGAAAATGAATCGTTCGTGAACGATCGAATTAATTTTCAACTGATTTGTACGGGCCCAGGAAACAAGTTTACTTCAAAAATGATTTCCTCAAGAAACTGAATCATTCGTTCGCGAATGAATCAACAAGTCCAATGAATCTTCGCCTCAATCAGAACCGCCACTTGAAATAACGAATCATTTGTTCAAGAACGACTCACCACACAAATCGGACCGTTCACTCAACAGATGAACACTCTGCGTCGTTCGCGAACGATTGATTAAATCAAAAAAGAAAAATAGTTTTGAAAGGCAGGTAAATCTTTTAAACGCCAAAAAAACATTAAAAAACGCAAGAAAGTCATTGAAAAAAAATTGAAATTAGAAAAAGTAAAGAAATAAATTCAAGAAACAAAATTAAAAAAATTGTTGAACACCCGAAAAAATTATTTTTTTGTCAAATTTAAGGAGGAAAATCATAAAAAAATTTCAAAAACAATTGCAAAAATTTAATTACTAAAATTTGAAAAAATACAAAAAAAGACTATCAAAACTAGGCTTTTGATTCATTCAGAAAATGAACAACTCAAAAAGATGATGAAAAAAAATGAAAAATTGTTCTGAAAAACCAAAAAAAAGATGAATAAATATTCAAAACTGACATTACCAAACAAAAATTAAAAAAATTTTCAACGCAAAAAATGATACGGGAAAAAACGAAAAAAAAAATGCACTTAATTAAAACTTTGAACAAAATGAAAAAACATTTCAAAAAACTACTTCTGAACAATTAAGAAAATGAGATAAATTGATATTACAAACTATTTTACGAGGTAAAAAAAATGAAAAAAATACAACAAAAATTTCAATAAACAAAAAATAAAGAAAAAAATTAATAAATTTGCAAAATCAATGCGAAAAATATCTACAAAAAAATCTCACTTAAAAAAGTAAAATTGTGAAATAAATTAACGTTGAAAAAAAGTAGGCTTTTAATTTATTAAAAATAAGAACAGCTCAAAAAAAAACTGAAAAACAACATAAAATTGTTCTGAAAAATTGAAAAATTTATAAATAAATATTCAGAACTGACATTACAAAGAAAAACTCCAACGCAAAAAATTATACTGAAAAAAACAGTAAAAAAATTGCTTCTAAATAAAACTCTGAACAAAATGAAAAAAATTAAAAAAAAACTATTTCTGAAAAATTAAGAAAAAGAGATGAATTGATATTACAAATAATTTCACGAGATAAAAAAATGAAAAAATACAACAAAAATTTCAATAATACAAAAAAATAAAAAAATCAATTAATTTGCAAAATCACCGCGAAAAATATCTATAAAAAAATCTCACTTAGAAAAATAAAATTGTAAAATAAATTAAAGTTGAAAAATTTAAAAAAGGTTCATTTGAAAAAAAAAAAGAAACATCTTCGTCATTCAACTCGCTTATACAACAAAGTGAACTATCCACGTTATAAAAATTCTTCGAAGCTCGTTCAACAGATCATCGACCTGGAATTTATTCCCCCGCGTTCCCCTCTCCATCAATCGACCCAACTTTATACGGTGAGATTTACCAGAACGCAAAAAAGTAAAAAGAAAAAACAATAAAATTTTCCCTTACAAAATACTTTATACCAACGAAGAACTCAATCCGCTTACACAGCGTTATCCGCTCATCTATATAAATTTCTCGTATAAAGTGGTGACTTTAGAATACGAAAAAAAGGCCATAAAGCCAACAACGCGACTACGTATTATAAAAATTCTCGTAGTATTTTAACGCTCGATTACGCCAGCAAATTTCTCGCCAGACAATTTATTTCCGCAATAAAAATCCGTAACGCGGATGAAGCGATACACCATCACATCGCCCGCTTTCTCCCTTCTAGGAAAATTTTCCCGTTTGTGAAAGGCGTATATACGACGCATCACGCAACGATGATTTCCGAAATGAGTATCTCGAACTAAATAACTTTCTTTAAATTCCCAAGATAATATTTCACTCCCGACGATATCGTCAAACATGCCGCTCGCGATCATTAGAAAATCTATTGGCTCATCTTCGGCGCTATTCATTTTTTAACCAATATTTACTCAAATACAAGTACCCGCTGCCAATGTACACACAGCATCGGGTGAAATACCTCGAAAAACACCCCCTTTATTTACCCGACGCACAGCGGCTTATCGCTCAATTACGCCCAGACCCTTGGTATTCTCCCTTCGCCTCCCACACCTTTGATTCTTGCTTCGCAAATCTTCGACGAAGCCGAGCACGCGATCGAGGTACGTCTCAGCTCGCCCATTATATCTTCATTAACGACGTTAATCATCTCCGCAGCAACGGCCGCTTCGGCGTCTCGTGCGTTTCCGCCATTCCAACGTGCTCTCAAACTTTCGCCGAAGACGGAGTGGAAAATTTATAACACCTTTCGAAACACGCGGCACACGATGACGAAACACGAATGGAAAACTCACCCGTTGATAATTTATCACGCCCCCGAACGCTTTCGGCACCCCAGGTAAAATTATACACCACATGAGCCACTTTTTCAACGTCGCTACCGCGTTTTTGTATCGTGTGACGATGAAATCGCGAATCGAAGCATCAAGGTGCATTTCGTCGTCGTCGTCCAAAGCCAAGGGCTTTCCTCAAAAGCTTAACCGGATTTCGCCGGTCCGAACACTTCTCCCGAAAGTATCCCGAACAACCTCGTCACCGTTTTAAACTTTAATTAAACCATTATCGTTGTTAAGTTCATTAAGCGCCTTTTGTATACAACACTCGGGGACCTTCGTAACGCCCCCAGCCCGGGTTCGTCTTTTCAGCGATAATAACCGGCAACTTTTCGAGATTCGTTAAGGCGCGACGCGGTTGCTACGATCGAAACACGACGGTACTGTCTGCTCCTCGCCCTTCGTAGCTTCTTCATACCACCAACAATCCTTAATGGAAATTTTAATCGAAAGTTCGTCGATCGTTGGGCTCTTCGTTGTCCTAAACCGTCGCCTTTGTCGCAAGAGACGCCCCTACGGACGCTTGAATATTTCATACGACCGAGTGCTTTACGTTTTTCGAGCCAATTGACCCTTTTTTGAAGAACAAGGATGGAAATTTCGGATCTCTTGATGCCACATTACAAAAAACGACCTTGACGATTAACCTCCAAGCCGAAGCAAATCCTGCACCTCATTAAATACCCATTCTTGACAGCACTTCAAATTTAAACTCATTAATAAAAATAAAAAAATCATTCCCTCCTGAACGCAACATCGATCAATTACTACATTCTTGAAAAAGAATGAAAAAAACAACCTTGAAATGACTCCACGTGCAAAATCTCCCTAATGAGTCACCGCACACTTGTACACCCTTAAAATAATTACGTATTAGTGAATCGATAATAAAACCCCGTTTCTGCCAATACACCCCACTTACCAACCTCAAACCATCACGAGGTCACCACAACCAGCAAAGTTCAACTTCAGGTGAGACACTCGATAAATCGCTCTTCGGCCCCCTTCACTTTCACCGCTTCGCACAAAAAATCGTTTTCTTTCGCGCCATCTATCCTCATTGGTAACGTATCCCGCAAAGACCCTCCGAAGTGACCGCTGTTTAAAGAGGTAATTTAACGACTCCCGAAGGATATCCGCGAACAAATCACGACCTCGATACATGTCAAACTTTTACCAAGACTTATAACGCATCGGAGACTGCCCAAGGTAAGATTAATTTTTCAAAGGTACCTTTTAAAAGGAACAAAAGCGCTGGAAAACTTCGACGTCTCGCTTTTTGATTCAATTTCATCCCCCCTCTTCGCCCATCACCCCACAAAACCCTTCAAACAAATCGCCATTACACCACGAGACACATACACGATTGCACGAGACGCACGAGTATATCTACATCGCACACCAAAAGGGTTCTCAGTCGATTCGAATTATCACTCCCTCGATTTAGTCGTATTTTTAACCCCATCGCCACTCCACCCACCAACAACCCTTTCGAGCTTTCTGTTGCCGTCTCGCGATTAAAGCTTCATCCCCCCCACCTCTGTCGCTTACTGCGCGATGCAATCCACACCGACTCTTTGACCCGCACCCAATTTCCTGTTAATTAATACGAAATCCGCGTAATAATTCTATCCCCTTGCCTCATACGCGCTCGCCTCTTAATTAATGGTTAAATATATAACATCTCTACGTACGCTACCTGCGCGCAGACATCTTGTTAACTCGATATTTCAACGCCCTCGACTCCTAAACGCTACACTATAAACGGTTATTTTAATTAGTGAAAAAATTACCAACGCCTTCGTCTCGCGTATAATTGCTTCCATTCGTATTCGTCCTCTTCGCCATACTCGTCAACGTGGCGAAAACACTCCACGTACTCGGTCTTCGTTAACGCTATAAATACAAGCGATGTACCTTCGTCTGGGGGAATATTACCATCTCCTAACTCGATGCAAATTAAAATGATAACTATTAAGGCGAATATTCACCTTTAGCCACCCCCTCCATTTCAACATGTGTTAATTGCATTGGCTACAACGTTACAGCGGGCTTGATTGATGTAAAGAAGCGAATATTTCAGCTTCACTTTAATCCATCTTATTTCAGGGAAATATTAGCGACGAGGGGAAGGGGTGAGACGGGCTGAAAAATGAGGTAGCGATGTAGTAAATAAATTTGCTTCATATTAAATTCGTCGATCGCGCAATTAAGCACGGCTTGTTAGTAAATCCGTTAATTACAACCTTGACAAGACCAAACGAACCGAAATATTGGACACCTGTTGATAGGCAACCTGCAATAAATAATTACATTCCCCCTTCACACCTCCTTCCCACAGCAAAATTTTTCATCGAGCAATTTAAGTCGATAGCGTTACCAGACGCGCTCTCAAACAATGAAAATATGATTCAAAATTCTCAAGATAACCAACCCCCTAGTGTCACCATGCCACAAAATCACATCAGATACAAAAAATCCACATACATAACCCCTTCAATATGAATATATGCAACTTCTTATACATTAGAGTGGAAAAGAAAGCTTATTTCACTTGAAAATCACACAATAGGCAACTTAACATACACACGTGCCGTAAAAGTTGCTTGATTTTTCCCTTGAAATCACAAAATAGGCAACCTAAATTACATTTGTGGCACAAAAGTGTTGCCTATTCCCTTCCTACAAGTTACACTTGAGGCAACTCAAGTTACACCAGTGACATAAAAGTTGCCTATTCCCATCCTTAACATTACACAATAGGCAACTCAACATGCACACGTGTTATTAAAGTTGCCCACTTTATTCCTTGAAATCACAAAATAGGCAATTTAAATTACATTTCTGGCACATAAATGCTGCCCATTCCCTTCCTAAAAGTGACTCAATAGGCAACTCAAGTTACATCAGTGGCATAAAAGTTACCTGCTCCCTTCCTTCAAATTACCCAGAATGCAACTCAACATGCACATGTGTTATTTCAGCTGCCTATTCTCTTTCTCAAGGTTACAAAATAGGCAATTCAAATTACATTTCTGGCCCAGAAATGTTACTCATTTCCTTTCTAAAATTTACACAATAGGCAACTCAAGTTACATCAGCGGCATAAAAGTTAGCTGCTCTCTTCCTTCAAATTACACAGAATGCAACTCAACATGCACATGTGTTATTTCAGCTGCTTATTCTCTTCCTCAAGGTTACAAAATAGGCAATTCAAATTACATTTCTGGCCCAGAAATGTTACTCATTTCTTTTCTAAAATTTACACAATAGGCAACTCAAGTTACATCAGTGGTATAAAAGTTACCTATTCCCTTCCTTAACATCACACAATAAGCAACACAACTTGCACGCGGTCAATAAAGTTGTCCATTTTCTTCCTTGAAATCACACAATAAGCAAGTCAAGTCACACATATGTTACAAACATTGCATATCTCGTCCCTTGTACCAATAATGTATGCAATTTTTCTGACACCGATGCTAGAAAATTTGCCCATTTCATAGCGGCACATCGCAAATAACATTTTAAACGCGCATGCCTCTCAACTAAACAATTTTCTGACTCCTTCAGACACCAAACACACAACTCTTCCAACACCGACGTCGATAAAATCACACAATTCACGCCTTCAACGGCGAAACACCCGACACTCGTTACATTTATCCGGCACTTGATCAATATCTGTATGCAAAATGCACTCGACACAGCCTTCGCTAAGTACGCAACTCCACCGCCCCTTCATCCCCACACATTCGGCTCTTATGGCGTTAAAGTCTCTCGCGCAATTAAAACATTTTAAAAGCCTTCGCATCGATTCGCATTTCAAAGTAGGATGATTCTCATTAACCGCGTACTCATCTCGGGTGCCATTTTACACCCCCTCCCCCTCTTCATTTCACATATCGTAACCGCGTACGCGTTAACCTAGTTCTACGTCGGAATACGCCGAATGAACATATCAAATGAAATACGCTTCGTGTACCTATTAAATAGCTTTTCCAAGCTACCATGTATCGTCATTAGTGAACACACCCGTCTCGTTCTGCGTAGTTGGCAACCGTGTAATTAATTCTCATCTCGAGCGCGAAAAAAAAAGCACGCGATAAGGTCGTTTATGTCGGAGGGAGTACACCGGAGCAGCCACGATGGAGAAAAAAGCGCGCCAAAACGAAATCCTAAATAATTAATGGTTCCTCGCCCCTCGTCCGTGTTACAAATGGCAGATACTTATATGCGAACACCGCGAATTTAACGAGCTCCTACACATCCCTCCAAATACACGATAGATAGGATTACAACGTTTTTAATAATTACTGCTTCGTATTCCGCACAGCGACGGGGGCACGAGATGGAGATAAATCGTTTTAAAGCGTACTCACCGGTATAAGGTCGACTGTATTCTTTATCTGGTATCGTGTATAATTTCACGTTTTCGTTATCCTCTTCTACGTCATCTTTAACCTCTTGCAGATTCTGCTGACTCTTCGAATCCTTCGGATCGCAGTATAAATTCAACACCTCCACCTGCGAAGCGAAAACAACATTACTCGCGGTTCATTTCCATGTTCGGCCGCGAGCCAGATACCAACTCCGGTAGCCGGAAATTACCCCCAGTTAATATCGTCCGATTCGTCCCTTTCGTTTAATATTCTCTCCGCGTTATTCTACGCGTTAAAATATAACATAGCCTTTGGTAACATCTGCGGAAAATCCTCCCCGTCGCTCCTCCCATCCAATGGTCATCTCGGTTATACGACTTTATCGATGAAATATCTCGCGAAACGAGCCTCACTATCGTCGTAAAGCTCGTTCCACCATGATATAAAAATAATGACCCTTTAAAAAACACTCCGTAGTTAATTTCTCGCCATCTTATCGAATACCAAATGGAAATTCCCGTATAACGAGCTCGTATCGATTTCGTATTCGCCAACACAGAACACACATCCCAGAGATAACGTTTTCTTTATATCGATGACACCACGAAGAGAAAATACAGTCAATGAAATCAGCTCCGTTATCGTAACATTTCCCTTCAAACGTCCGCCTTTTCTTTTGCGAAATGTTAAAATTAAAAGGCACCGAATGTATCAAAATAAACGTATTTGATAAGAGAAAAAATACCGACAACGTAATTTCCTTTTCCGTTCTTCGTGACCTACTTCTTTTGCCGCCCCAACAAACACCTCTTCAAGAAAATCCACCAACACGCATGCACAAAAGATTCGCTGATGAATGCAAATGAATTCGAACACCTTTTGAAAACCACAGGGGCAAGGGAGTCGTTCCAATTTCAACAGTATCATTTAGAAGAACACTTCGACCATTGTACGATGACGAACTCAATGGGTAGTGACGCAGCCTCGAAGAGATACAGAGAAGAGGGGGGGAGAGCAGGAGCAGAATCGTCGTAAATAACGTTTCATACGCCGTTGCCAGTCGCCACATTCATCTTGCAAAATACCGCTGTAAATTTACGAGCTTTCGTAGAATTTGAAAATTTATGCGTTTATCGCAACGATAACAGCTGCAAAGAGGAAGGGGGTTTATATTCGAATCAGTTTTTTTATCTGTGAGCAATTGAGCATTCTGAGATGTCGACATGTTCAATGAATCGAAAGGATGCCTCAAAAATTATTGAATCATCAAATTGATAATTCAAACCATTACATTTAATTTATAGGAATGTGGACGTTGTTGTTACTATTATTATTGTTGTTGTTGTTGGATCAACAATGGCGTAGTAGTTATTATTTGGCTCAGTTTAGTCGGTTGATATTGTTAAGAATGCCATTGTTCTCGATTTTCGTTGTCACTGTTACCGGTGTCATGACTACTACAATGTAATGTAATTATCAAAATTATTCGGTGGTTTATTGTTATTGTTCTTTTTTTTGTCATTGTTGTCGCATAATTGCTATTGTTATCACTAATGCAGCAATTTCCCCCTTTTTTTTTCATTATTATTTTCATTCATCATTAATCATTATTGTTCGTTGATCGTTGTCATTGTTGTTGACATTGTTGATAATTATTGTTTTCATTGGTCATTATTGTTTGTTGTTCGATATTGTTGTTGGCATTGTTATTGTTACCACAATCGCAGCAATCCGTATTATTTTCATTCGTCATTAATCATTATTGTTCGTTGATCGTTGTCATTGTTGTTGACATTGTTGATAATTATTGTTTTCATTGGTCATTATTGTTTGTTGTTCGATATTGTTGTTGACATTGTTATTGTTACCACAATTGCAGCAATCCGTATTATTTTCATTCGTCATTAATCATTATTGTTTGCTGATCGTTGTCATTGTTGTTGACATTGTTGATAATTATTGTTTTCATTGGTCATTATTGTTTGTTGTTCGATATTGTTGTTGACATTGTTATTGTTATCAGTATTGCAGCAATCTGTATTACTTTCCTTATTTTTTCATTAATATGCTCATTTGTCAATACTCATTATTTTTTGTTGATCGTTGTCATTGTTGTTGACATTGTTGATAATTATTGTTATCATTGGTCATTGTTGTTCGTTGTTCAATATTGTTGTTGACATTAGTATCACTGATGTGGCTATCGGAATCATTTTACTTTTTTGATCATTATTACTTTAGTTGGTCATTATTGTTTGTTGTTCAATATTGTTGTTTGACATTGTTATTGTTATCACTATTGTAGCGATCAGAATAATTTTACGACTGTTTTCTGTTCATTATTAGGTATTTTCATTTGTCATTATTGTTTGTTGATCAATGTTACTGTTCTCATTGTTGTCGTTGTTATCATTGGTGTCAATATTATCACTGCTGTAGTGCCCAGGATTATTTCAGCATCATTTGTCATTATTGTTTGTTGATCAATGTTATTGTTTTCAATGTTGTTGTCATTGCAGATGTCGTTGTTATCAATAGTGTCAATATTATCACTGCTGTGGTGCTCAGGATTATTTCATCACGGTTTTCTTTTTATTACTATTTGCATGTCATTATTGTTATTCATATTATTGTTGTTACCATTGTTATCACTAATGTCCCGTGTATTATTATTGATTTCCTGATTGTTTAATACTAATCACTGTGCAACTATCCTTTGAATGTGTAGTTTTTGTAGTCATATAAGATCGAAATCATCGTTTGAAACCAATTCACAACATCCTAATTGACCATTTAATGGCCAAGGTGGAACATAAACACCCTCCACCACTTTTGCGACAATTTCATCGTGAAGATAAATGAAAAAACCATATCACCTTACCTGATCACCATTAGGACTAGGAGCCGACCAAAACGACCCGGAATCTAAACTGAGCGGTCTTTTATTCACAAAATCAACTGGTAGACTGTAATCATCACAAAGGGAAATCTGCAACATATACAAACAGAACACGTTAATCTGAGATTTCTCGAATACGAAAATCACATCGGAACGTTCTTAAATATCAATTCATCTTGCCCGAACTCCCCTCTTGAAATGCTTATTGAAAGAGCGATTAAAAAGGCTTATCTTTTCATCCGGCTCAATTATTAAATCTCGTTTTGGAGGAATTTCAAATGAGAAAACTCGATTTTCATTCCTTCACGAGCGTTATTTCAACTACAGACCCTTTGTTTCGGTTCGCATTCGGCGAGAAAATTAATTTATGAATTTTTAATATCGTCTTCTTCAAACACAAGACACGACAAGAGGGCATATTGCGTTCTCGTGACAAATACCTTCGACAGATCGAATACACGTTCGATTTCCAGCACAACGAACCTACGTGTAATTGATTACTCGTATACTTTGCACGTAGCACGACGCGGTGTATTTATTATTCCAGCTCGAAACGACGCAGCGGCGGCGAACAAGACGGGAGAAAAAAAGCTACAAGCCCTTTTAACATACGCGCATTTATCAGGATTAACAAACCGAACCTTCTTATATCTCCCTTCTTTTGAAATATTTGACAGTAATAAGAAGGCACCAATCAATTTAGCGTTTGTACATTTCTCAAGATGACGTGTACCTCTTACCCTCGGTTTTATTTCCCCATCTCGCCACCTTCGACGTATCCGCAACCCTAACGGTAGATTAATCTTTGACGTTAGTTTTTCTTATCCACCGCCAACGGTGTCCTCTCGATGCACACCGGCGACTGCGACGAGTCAAATACACCTAAATTAAATCCCCTCCGGTCGCTTTTCACTGATTCCGACAAACCTTCGACGTCGTTTACACTACGAACTGCGTTATGTTCGTTTAATCGATGAAAAATCGACGTAATTTACCGAGATTAAATTCCGCGCGTTGCGAATCGGCGAATTGTCGCGTATTCGAGGGTTTCTGTTTTACATAAACATAACCCCTTCGTGGGAGGAATCTCGTACGGGAGTCGTGTTATTTACAGCCTGCGATGCCGAAAGAGGCGTAATCGCAGGAAGTTTGGTAAATGAAATACGCGTGTATTTGGCGATACCCTTTGTTGTATATCATATTTCCATCAGTGGTGGCCAAAAAATAGAGCAAGTTTTGCTTACCGCGTACTGCGCGTCATTATTCAACACATTGCGTAACCACATTCGAAGTTACACGACATGAAAGAAATCACTAATAAGTAAACGTCACCCCGTCAAAACCATCAACTGCCCACTTCATTACGTCATCACCTCAAACGAGCCCGCATCTCGTTTAACGCTCTCTCAACATGAAATTTCGTCAATTTATTCCCCTCACCTCACCTCATCAACACAACACGTGATAAAAACCAGAACACGTGATGTTTACCATTTCATCGCAGCTGCTCCATCGTCATAAACCTTGGGTACACTGGAAGGATACACCGAGCACTACACCAATCCGATATCAACATAGAGGGAAGATCGAAGGGTCATTATTCAACAAATACCATCGACGTTCTTCGAAATCCTCCCCCCGACATCCTACCCCACGTACACATATGTTTAACATACGCCGATAGCATACGCAACCACCTAATAATCGGGCACGCAAAGGGGGATTAATTTGCGGTAAATAATGTTTTTCGCGTCGCAGGTAGACGGCTCTTTTCGATGTTCGGGAATTTACACAACGCGCGTATTAACCCGGAAAAGGTATCGAGGTAGGGAGAGGGAGACCAAAGAGGGTGTAATTTGCGAACGTGCATATTGGGTGAAAAAAAGGCTCGCGGATGGTGGCGTCATTTCCGCCAATGCTACGTAACGTTTCATTAGCTGCGGCCCATTTCAAAGCCGACCTCGTTTTGTTTCCGGACGACAAACGCGGTGTATTTTGAAGGAATTTAAATTCAGGTTAGGCAACCATTTTGACAATATTTACATCATGTGATAATCCTTTTTACAAAACAATAGACTAAACGCTACACACAGGCGTAGGATGAGTTGCCTTTTCGTAACTATGCAGGCAGTAAGCGCGTACGTGGCTCGATCAACAAACAAATACACAAGTATGCAACCCGATTGACGTCTACGCACTCCACATTGCCTAATCTAGATCTTAAGGAGCTGTCATACTAATCGAGTAACTTACATGGGTAGGCAAGCTCATTGGCATTGGTACACAACAAGTTGCCTACCCAAAGCAATGTTACTCCTATCGATCAGGTGATGCAACTTATCCAACTTCCCCGCGTAGAAAATTGCGTTACTCTTTATTTCAAGGAGCTAACTAGGTAACTTTGGTAGCACGGATGCGAGTAAAGTGCGAATTTCACTATTGAAGGGTAATATCCAATACCTCGACGTTCTGACGTCATTATTAGGCCAATATCTGACAAAGATGTGGATCAGATACCGCGTATCTTTTTTTATTAGAGTATTCTCTACTTGATCAACTCAGTAGAGGACTTTCTAGGGATTTCTGTAAGAACCCAGAGTCAAATCTAAATTTTGCTTCAACACCGAGGCTGATTCTATATCCACCCCTTTCTAAAAGTCTCATCTTTCAAAGGTTATTCGCCCAAACAACTCATTTCACGAGTTCTTCCTCTCAATTCCGAACGTTTTGTCAGTTTGGGAACCAAATACTACTCTCCTTGCATATTCATTCGACGTTTTCGGATTCGGTGATATGTCTCACTGCCTATTTCTCCTCATTACCTTCCTCAGAGACCCTCTTTTTGGTAAAGAGTCTCCGGGTTCAACACATCCGGAGCAACACCAGCTAGCTCTGTATACAGAGATAACCCAAGGAGCTGGTCAGGATGGGAGCAGTCCTGCGTTTGAGGTCTTCAAGTACTACCAGCACTTAGAAGTCTTTCCGGTTCAAATAACGTTAGAGCTACGACTACTCTACACTACCAGGTGACACCTCTGGACCTTTGGTGCAGCATCACTTGAAAATCTATCTCTATATTGCATTACACTGCGATACAAAAGCCTTGAGGCACTGTCTTGTGATCTTCTTCAATCCATCGAGTAAAACTACGAGCATTTTTATATCTCTGTATGGAAATACGCTCCATTTTTATACCATTTACTCGCATCTTTTATCAACACGGCCACAAGTAATTCTCTAAATCTCCCCAGGACGTCTACATTACTCAATCCCTTCACCACCCATCCTCACCCCTCCTATCAAACCACCACCAACTCAAAACAGCTTCACGAATTCACATATATATTTACGGCAAACCGATTATGCAACTTATACATCACCATATTACATCTCCACCGCACCGCCCTCTTCGCCACGAAACAAAGCTACGCGAATTTAAAGAGCATTCGTTCGCATGCATTAATAATGAACTGCGAATTTAACGACGTCGTATACGTGAACAAGCACGAGTAAACTTTCCAATACCATAAAACGCTCGTACCTAAGCTCACTAAAACAAGACGCGTGCCTTCTATCGAGCTTAATAGTGGTATTACAATACTCCGTATGTTCCATCGTTTTCAACGAACTTCTCGTGAACTTTCACGTCATCTCGTTCAACAAGTCGATAATTACGTCGAGTTTACCTTCGTAAATGGAATTTGCCGCACAAACACATCGAACGGTAGTTTCCTATAAATCAATTACCCTTCGAGATCGACATACGCGACTCCTTAATAAGCAACAAACTTCCGTATAAACACAAAGGGTATATTTCCCTTTTGATTCGCACTTCTCGATAGAAAAAAACGTCGAAAAACCCCCAAACCTCATACGTTTCCAATCAAGCCCCCCGAGCTTTGAACTTTCCCTTAAAAACGGTAGCATATCCTGCCACGTTGCAATTCGAAGGGAATACGTGGATTCGTTTCCATTATCTTCAAAGAAAATATCTGCCGAAGAAACTTTAACCCCCTCTTTTACATAAATACCGCCCTTTTGTTCTTGCCTATTATCGCAACCTTTCCCCGACTTCGTCGCGTTTCGAAAATTCGTTTTTTCCGCCCTCGTGCCGCGCACCACTTGCACATCGTCGTCGTGCTCGTCAACCCTCTCTCGAAAGATTGTCTACGTAGTACATATCGTACAAGCAATAAAGTACGCAACCAGCGGAGCTGCATCGTTGAATAAAATATCAACCGTGGCCCCTCGTCTGCCGCCAATACGTGCGAACCTTCGTTTTCACCGTCGTCGTCGAAATTTTAAAACATTTACAACATATTTACCGTTTACCCGTCCTAAATAATTAATCAGCCGTTTTACGCCGTTAAACAAAAGCTCGTTAAATACGTAATAACGTCGAATTAGCGTTTTTTTCCCGCCCTCGACGCATCTTCGCCTAACAACAAACAACGTCAGCGGCGAGAGATTTCCTTTTATCAACCCTTGAAAATTTTTTACCCTTGGAAGAGTTAATTAACGTAGGAAAATTACTGTTCAATTAAGATCGTCGACGATGAAGGACTACCAAGTTGTCATTTGTAACAATCGTTGCATCGACGAGACGAGCGGAAAGGGGAAGCATAAACGAAGTTAATTATCGAGGAAAAGTTTTCACGACATGACGAGCAAAATAAATAGAGGCTTTAATTTTTTCATATCGAAGAAAAAGAAAGAAAAGTCTTCGAGGAGTGATTAATTTGAACAAAAAAATCGCTAGAACACGGGAAAAATATTTGACCAAGTTTTCAAATCGTCTGACGAATAAAATACGTCGACATTTAGATATTTTCAAGAGAAGGAGAAAAGCCGGGGTACAAATTTCTACGAATAGTTGGCTAGAGGGGAAGAGGAGATTTTAGCGAATTTTCAATCAAATGACTTGAAATTTTGGTCATAGGAAGAAGTTGTCTACCCGAATAACACATATTTTTTTCAATTTTTTTCATTCACTTTAACCCCCTTAAAACGCGTTGCAAATTTTCGACTGAGGTCTCACCCCCCTCAAAAAAAGAGTTGACAGTAAGAAAAAATATTACGTTATGTACCGATATAATATGCATCTACATGCCGAAAATCAGAATTTTTGGAGCTTAAGCACATACTGAAACCCCCTAAAACTTAGTTTATTTCTAAGGCCAAATCAAAGAATTAATTTTTTTTTCATCAAAACATTTTTTAATGTGTTTAAAAAATTGAGAAAAAGAAAAAACTTCACACGCAATGCCTCAAAAAAACCATAGTTTTCGCGTAAAAAAATATCGAAAAATTGCGAACATATGCCCGTCAAGTTGTAACCGCCCACTGCGTACTAGCGAGAGATGTACGCTTGGCTAACGCGGTTGTGACCCGTCATCGTACATCTGCCGCTAGTACGCAGTGGGCGGTATCAACTCGACGGGCATATGCACGCTATTTCTCAATATTTATTCACACGAAAAAAATCGATTTTATCGGGGCATTTCTTAGGATATTTTTTAATCGGCTTTTTTTGCTTTCGATCCTGGTAGCCTTAATTGTGGGGCTTATTTCCCCCCTCCCCTCCCACAACGATGAAGGAGTGAATGCAAAACTTTTTATTTTTCAGCTAAACTTCGCAATGACGCATTTTGAATTTTCGCGGTCACCTCAATCCCCTCAGGCCTCCTCAGACATTCCACCTTATCATGTCATTGAGAACTATTTCCGCTGTAAAAAAAATTTATGACAAAATTTATCACATTTTTGGATCGTTAATGATACCACAACATGTTCGCATTTTTCAAGCCACCACCTCGGGAGGTCGGGAGTGTTACGACCACAAGAGATATTAGATTTCTACATAATAAACGCCTTCGTACATAACGTGCGTACTTACAATTTCAAGGGATTTTTTGCGCAATTTGCCTATCCGCCGCGTTTAAGGCGCAACGGTAAAACTTCGACGTTCACAAAGCTCGTTTTATTTTCTCGCCAAAGGTTACCGCACCGGTAAACGAGATTATGCTTTGAATAATGAAGTAAAATTGTGGTATTTCGGTTCAAGCACGATAAACGCAACTCGCGAGGACATATACAAAAAGAGTTCGTTTATAGGAGGTTTCATCGTAGATAAAAAACACAGCACTCGTCTTGGACTCAGACAAGTACCCGCATGAGCAAAAACACCCTAGGAAATTCAATTCAATCGCTTCGTAGTGTTTCCAAGTCACCGATTATGTTTCGCGGTATCTCAAGGAGGTATCGAGAAGACACAACGCGAGCAAAGGCAACCTCCCGTATATTGAATTTTTAAAACGGTTTTCATCATTAAGATTTAACATCTCGCTACTGTTTATTTTCGGGCAAACGTGCAAACGGCGTATAAATTCGCATTAAATATGTAAAAGCGTTCGTCTGCGTCGCGGAGTTCATAAAAGCTGCGGAGTTTTTAAGCCGGTTGCGCACCGATGCGACGACCCCTCTTAAGGGTTATTTTTCATTCCCCGAGCACTCGTCTTGCCGCCGCTAGTCTCCGCCGCCTTAGGGGGAATATCGCGTCGTTTTTCAGCTACAGGCGCGTACTTGAATTTCCTTTTAACATCGTTTCATCTAGTTGAATTGCGACGATATATTACACCTCGGTTGTATTTTTCGCCATGTTGAAATTTTCAAATAACCTTTTAAATCGTAAAACATTTACGTGAGCGGTGAAGTTCGCGGTGACGTTTTGTTTTTGCGTTGCCCTCTTCGCGTTTTTTTTTTGCGTGTAAAACACGCTCTCTGTCTTTTCATCTCGACGATGATGTGTTTGTACGAGTATACGAATGATGCTGTGTTAATGCACGCCTGGGAATATTATCGTTTTAGTGTTATTACTTTGGTAAGCTTTTATTAAGCGTATCCGCGCGTATCTTATGTCATCGGGAAGTGAATTGATGCTGTTTAAGATTTACGGGTCAAGTGCGTCGTTGAGGTGATTTTTCTCCGGTTTCGTTTGTTTCGAGAGAGGTAAATCTGAGCGTGGAGTAAGTGATAAGAGGGTTCAGAAGGACGATCTTGTACTATCAAATAAGTTGTATAAAACTTTCACCACAATTCAATATTCAATGAGTTATATCACATTCAGTTTTTACAGTCAGCAAAAGTATGTACAACAGTCGTTCAAGTGGCTCTAGCGCCTTCTGCATGAAAGATAGGCAAAAAGTCATGGTGTGCTTTATACTCCTACAACCCTACACTATCAAAAAAGTTATGTGAAACTTTCACCTCAGCTCAATATTTAACGAGCTATGTCACTTCCAACATTCGTGATCATCAAAAGTACTCATAATTGCCATTCTAGTGGCTCCAGCGCCTGCTGTACGAAAGATAGGCAAAAAGTCATGGTGTGCTTTATACTCCTACAACCTTACACTATCAAAAAAGTTATGTGAAACTTTCACCTCAACTCAATATTTAACAAGTTATATCACTCTATGCATTCATGCAACATTTGCGATCATCAAAAGTACTCATAATTGCCATTCTAGTGGCTCCAGCGCCTGCTGTACGAAAGATAGGCAAAAAGTCATGGTGTGCTTTATACTCCTACAACCTTACACTATCAAAAAAGTTATGTGAAACTTTCACCTCAACTCAATATTTAACAAGTTATATCACTCTATGCATTCATGATCAACACATACACAAAATAGTCATTCAAATGACACTACAACGTCTTCAATATTCAACTAACACAACGTTGCAAGTAATAAGTATCTAAAAAAGGTCATATGACGTCAAAATCACTTTGATAACTAAAAGTATGAAAAGCAACCTCCTCAAACTACACCTCTGGCGACCTTCCAACACTCGCCAGATCCCTGAGATCTCTCGAAGCTTCAAGACATCTCCGCATCGTTGAGTTAAACCAATCAGGACGCTTTCACATCGCACATTTCCACTCTTCCATTCACCTCAACAAACTTTTCTTCTTTTCAATGTCATTGTACCTTATTTAAAAACTTCCTACACCGAAAATTACTCGCTGAAATGGCAAAATTTATCATATTCTTAGCTCGTTAATGATACCAATGACATGCTCGGGTTCGTCGAGTTATCACCTCGAGGGTATCATAAGCACCTAGAAAGCTCAATTTGAGATATATAATTTCTATAAAAGCCCTAATATCTTTTTCTTTTCAAGTTCAGTGTTAAATATTACGCTAAGGTGAAATTTTCACCATGATTTCAACTTCGGTTAAATTTCTCTTCGCTTTGTTGGCCTTCTGCTGCGGCGTCGTTTTCGTACACGCTGATCTTCTGGGTGTAATCGCGGTTAATAAGTTTTTCTTAAAAGTGGGTTTCAAAATTGCGCCCATTTTTTTCATACCTTTCGTAGGATTGATCAATTTGGGGATATTTTTGACGGTGGTGTTTATCAGCGGCTTTATAGCATTTTTCTTCCCTTTAGCATTCCCCTGATGGCTCCAGTTCAATGTTACATGTCGAGACTCGAGTAACGAGTAATTGATTAATTCGCCTTAATTATAACTCGTGGTTTGATTTTTTGCAATTTTGTTAATTTTTGTTTTTTTTTGCAGAAGCTGTTTTGACAAATAAGCGAATTTTGCGTATCAATGGGCAATAATTTCCAATTCGAATTGAACTTTAATTATACATTATTGAAAAATTTTTATTTTGTTCTACTTCTAATTAAATAAATTCTTCACAATTTAATCTTCAATTATTACACGGTCACTAAAAAGCTCATCCGTCGGTGAAAATTATCAACATGGAGAACACAAGGAATTATTTATCAAGCTCGAGGAAATTCGACAAGAGGAAAATTCAAGGGTAAAAGTATATGCCACATTTATCACCAAATACGTTTCACTTTTCATGTTATCTCTGACCAATCGTTAAAACCCAAACTTGCCATTAAAATTTATCTCATTTCGAAAAAAAAAATTTCAACACATTCGAAAATACTGCACCTATCTCCAATCTTTACGAGTTCCGTGCTTCCGCTGAACTTATACGAAAACATGGCCAAAAAAACATACTTCAACTTTTTTTTTCTTATTGACGTATTTACGAGTGTAAACTACCTAAATCGTCATAGCTCCATTTTTTCAAATATGGCCTTCCATTTTAGCAAATTTCCTTTTTGCCTCAAGTCAGCGTTGGACCAATCACAGCATTCGCCGCTATCGCCTCATGCCTTTTTTCTTCTTGTCGCCATTTTTGGAATCGTATTCTTTATCCTTTATCCTTTACGAGAGCTAGACAGGATTATTCGTCATGCGAAGAATGTTTTCTTTTACGTTGTGGGATTTCTTTAGCTTTAGTGATGATTTCTCATTATCGTGCTTCGATTTTCAAACAAAATTGAAAAATTGTAATTTTCATTTGGCGCTTTGAAAAATCGAAAGGAAATTGCGTTTTGAAGCTCGAAACAGGATTATGAACTTTTTTTAAATAATTTCAATTGAGGTATTTTTATTCGATAACTTCAAGTCGATTGGAGCAAAAATCGTTTCTTTTTTTCAGTACTCGACGAAAATATCTAATGGATTTTTTTATTGAATAATCACTTTTTTCATCATTTCTTCTTCATCCATTTTCAAAAAACCTCCCAACTTTACCACCCCTCTCCCTTCTTCCATCAACGAGATCAAATTTTAGGTTAAAAGAAAATCTGTATTTAAAATAAAAATAAAAATTGTAAAAAAATAAACGCATTAAATACTCCTTTAAAAAATATACATGACGTCACATATTTCGGCAGTGTTGCCAATTCACAAAAAATTGCCGGTCCTTTATAAAAAATTAACAATTTTTGGACATTTTTTCAAAAATATTTCGCGTTTTTGGGTTTTCCTCATTCTTGAGCTACTTTTTGACAATATTCACTTACTTTTCCACTACCTTCACACCAAATTTTTAAAAGCACTGCCTTTCCACCCCTTCCACTATCTCACCCTGTCAATCAAATCGTGAAAAATTCAAGAAAAAAAAACAAATCATTCAAAATGGAGTAAAATTTAAAACTGCAACGTATCGTGTGCACGTTGAAAATCTATGAATAATTTTCATATCGTTCAATTGTACCAGAAACTTGGATAAAATTGTCATTTGAAATCTTAGAAAATTATTTCAAAAAAAAAAAATAAGTCGAAATTTCTACTTACATATTTTTTATACAATTTCGATAAAAATTATGAAAATTCAAAATTAGAGTAAAATTAAAAGACTTACACACGACCAAAAAAAATCTCAATATACTTGGCGATTTTTACGTTTTCTTTAAATGTCAAAATTGCTCCTTACGAGGGCCTCAAAATACGTATTGAGAAATAAAAATTTCCGTCCGTATTTATCAATACACGTTTGCGAAAACTAATTAACATAAATTTTTTAAGCTTTTCAAGTCCAATTTTGGGGCTATTTTTTCAATTGTAAACGTATTTCATTTCTACTTCTGATTTAAAAAACGATATTATAATTTTTACTTTATTCAAATATCAACGAAAAAAAAAATAATAAAAATAACAAAACTTATACTTTCAACGTAGAAAATAGTACGTGCGTAATTTTACAATTTTTTTCAACCGCTTGAAAAAAAAAATAGAAAAAATTTACAAGTTTAAAAAGACGTGTTCTGTAAACAAATTTCTTAAAAATCAAAAAAATACACATAAATTACTGAAATTTTACGCATATTTTCTTCAGCAAGCTCTTGAATACCCAAAATTATTGAAAATTTTAAAAAACAAATTCAAGAAAAAACATTTTTTTGAAGCACCCAACGACAACCCATCACTGGAAAATTTCTAAAAGTATAATTTACAACTCAACAAATGAAAAATCCAGCTAAAAAAGTCAATTAAGTTCAGATTCCAGGTTTTGATATTTTAATAAAATTTTCAACCTGAAAACGAAGCTAAGAAAATTCTACGAAGCTCCGTATTCACAAGGACAAGACACCGGTGCTTTGCAATCTCCCTTCCAAATTTCTCTTCGATTGCATCACACCTTGAAAAATCGCCTCAAAGTATCGTCGGCGAATACCTTATCGCAAAGGTTCGCTTTATCGCGCTTAATTCTACGGACTTTTCTTGAAAATGAAAAAAGTCCCGATAAGGATTATTTATTACGCATAACTCAACCCGCAAACACTACAAAGTATTGAAAATCGTCGAAATTTTATCATTTTCCATCATAAAGGATAAAAACAACATGTAAAGCGGGATTATCATTTCGAAAAAAATACTTAGATCGAGTTTCAGGATATCTAAACGAGTTCTCCGAAAATATATAAAAACAACTCGAAGACAACGGCGAATTTCATTTCAAAAAATCCCTCAGTGTCTTTTTTTCGCAAAAAATTCGTAAATTGTCGCGAACCTCGCTTCAGAGATGGCTTTCAACTGGTTTAAATCCGTTTTGATGCTCACGCTGGTGGCGTTCTTGTTGAGTGTACCTTCAGTCAACGCTTTGCTGTTCACCGCAATTTTCTTTGCTGCGATTGTACTTTTCATAGGAATACCCATCGCTTCGCTATTCCTCATCTTTCCTCCATTGGCGCTGTTTTTATATGGTGTCGTATTTTATCTGACCTTTTTGGCGTTCCTTATCGGTTTAATTGCACCGGGACCTTAAGGTGAGTATTGATTTTACTTCATTGATTTTTTCGCCAACTCGTAACGTTGCTTAGCCATCAATCGGAAAAGCCGCCGTAATTTCATTTTAACTATACGCAAAATGTACGCGAATTCCTTCCTCTCCCCTTCTCTCTAAAAATACTAAATTCCACGTATAAAGTTCCAAGAATAACGTTTTGGGGTTCAATTCGATGTAGCGTCTTTGGTTTTGAAGATGAGCAAAAAGTCGTTAAAATGTATACCAACGAAAAGTTCGCATCACATGGAACTTTCGCCTTGACTCAATATTCAACGAGTCATTCAAGTTCAATACATCCATAGTCCTTGGAAGTGAGACCACCATCGATCAAGAAATACCAATCCTTCGAACTTGAAAACTTCTCAAGGCGTTGTCGGCGAATACCTTATCACAAAGGGATATTTATCGCACAAAACTCGTTTCTTTATTTTTTCAAAACGAAAAAAACTTGCGACAAGAACGATTAGTTTGCACATTAAATCCGCAAACGTATCCAAAGAATAGAAAAATCGTCGAAAACTTCGATATTCGATCGTAAATAACCCGAGGAACATGTAAAATGAAATTATCATTTCGCCGAAGTACTTAGATGCGGTTTCAGCATATCTAAATGAGTTCTTCAAAAATATATATAAGCGAGGCGAAACCAACGACGGAATTTAAACAACTGTGTTCATCGGTGGTTACATTTTTTTCGCCGAAGAGACATAAATCGTCGCGAATTTCGCTTTCGAGATGGCTTTCAACTTGTCTACGTTTTTCTTGATGGTGATCGCATCGGCGACGCTTTTTTTGAACGTATCTTCAGTCAGCGCTGGACTATTGACCGCTATTTTCTTTTTCGGAGTTTCCATATACATCGGATTTGCCATTTACTTTCTATTCTTTCCCTTCCTAGTTATATTCACGCCGTTTGTAATTGGTTACATATTTGCGTTTGCTTTCTTTGCTTTCATCGTGGGTTTGTTCGCATCGCCGATTTGAAGTGAGTTTTTATTGGTTTTCAAATCTCTCC
>QBDW01005999.1:0-77143 GCA_003261595.1 Maconellicoccus hirsutus | reverse complement strand
CCCCCCTTAAAACCGGCCCTGATCACAGGAAATATTGGGTTGTTTTCTGTGACATCACAGAAAATATTGGATCACAGAAAACAATCAATCAGACTTCGACCAATGAGATTACAAGGAATGGAATCAAAACCAACTACTGTATGCGAATTCTTCATTAAAAGTCGAAAAAATCACGTCGAGGGGTTAAAAGCAACGCTTCTACAGGGAAATATGCGAGTAATTATTTACCAAATCCCCTCACGTCTGGGCCCACCAGTTGTGTATCTGGTGATTCTTCCAGGCACTTTCATAAAAATCATGTTAGCCCATTTTCCTTTCATTTCCCGGCTTTTTTTTGAACGTCACATTTACAATATACCTTTTGATTTCAATTTCACGAATTATTTCTCACTGGAAGAAATGTTTACATGGGAATTGTAAAAATATCAAAGTGAGCGAAGAGGGGGTATTACTTTATACCCGGACATATACAAAACAGGAAAAACCCAGACGTTGTTTCACTTTAAAAATTAATTTTTCATGTTCATAGACTACATCAAGGTACCAGGATCTCAAAAACGTTTGTTTCCCCCGAGGATACCTTCTTTGGAATTCTCTCGTAATGACAAAATTCGTCGGAAAACCCACCGCGTATATGTTTTTCAGCAGCATAACCGCATCCATAGATCATTTTTCAACCCTCCCCTCTCGTTGTGTTTACATTTTGGGCACACAAAGTGTACTTTTAACGTAAAAAGAATAACGCGAAAATTGCTAAAATATCGCCGGCGTAGTAATCTTTTCACGGTGAAAATGTCCTTTTTATTAAAATAAAATTGTACCTTGGTACCGCACGATATCATTTAACAAAATTTTGAATATATACGAGTTGCAAAAGCCGCCTACCTGGATGCTTAATGTCACTTGGTTTGAATTTAATAACAACCTCGGGTACATGCACAGTGTACATGTAGCGCTAAGAAATGAAAATATTTACACCTCGCCTGCACCCTCAGTTATATTTTAGCGTTGAAATTAAATGGTAAAAAATTTCAATTTCGTACCGAAAAGAATTACGTCGAAAAATAAATCCGCGTTACATGTTTTTCTTTTCGCGGTCGCATGAAATTCTCCGTCGTTGCTGCGAATATTGCTTCGTAAGCGTGTTGACGATGGAAATTGCGAAAATTATTCCATATCGATTAAGCATATTTTACGAGATTAAGCGCAAATAGTATCGATATGTTTTTGTAATAGTGCGAAAAATCAAAAGAGTGGTGAAATTAAACATGATGTGGTTTCCGTGGCAACATCTTTATAGCATTTTTTTTCACGAGTCGCAATTCACGAGATAACTTCGTTAACGTATTCGTCTTATTTATACAGTCTGTGTACGTTTTAGGTGAAGCGTAGGTAATTTGCTTCGAAGCACTTGTCAAAAGTCTTAAAAACAACTCGAATCTGCCATATATGAAGGGAATGTAAACGTGCTTCATTTGAACGATAATAGGTCTTCGAAAATGATTAATGGATCGTTGTACGGCCAATGTGTTGTAAGATTATTTCTTCATTTTGTTCGATACGTAACGTTTGCCAAGTTTAATAAACCAATTCGAAGTAAACATGGTACATGCGATGTTTCGGGGTTTAAAATAATACCTACGTATAAGCCCAAGTAATTCGACTCCCATCGAGGAATCTAGGTTTTATAGTGATGTGATCGCGTTATTACGAGTCTAAGGAGCCATAACACCATTAGATGATGATGGTATATCACCACGTAAAGTGCCAAAGGCTGAATTATGAATCAAATGAGACTGAAGTAGTTGAGGAAGGGTCTGCAGTGCAAACTAGAACTGAAAGTGATCTAATATAAGCTTGGTAGAAGTCGAAAAATATAATGCAACGATGTCTTCTTTCTTTATTGCCAAATTCCACAGCCCTTTTGATCAACTTTCACGAGATAAAAGAATAATTAATTCATTAAACTCTTTCTATAATAAAATGAAGCAACGTTTGTTCATAAGCCAACGAGTTGAAAATTAGAAAAGCAAGGCCTTATTTTGTCGTCACTTTGAAAAATTGATAAATTATTTCATTAATTTTTTCATCAAACCACAAATAAAATAAATTTATCTTGACAAGCGGAAAAATTTCCTTTAATTTTTTGGTTGACAAAAAAAATTGTCCTTAAAAGTAAATCACTATTTACTGAGTTCGTGCAATTTGTTTCATAACAAGTACTGCATGACCTTAAAACACTGAAAAGTCAATTGAAAATAACACTGAAACAAGAATCGCTTCACTTTGTTCATGAACAAGGTGACCTTGAAAAGCAGTTTGATTTGAAGAAACACGGAAACAAGAACAACTTTGCTTTGGTCAGGAACAAAGTGATCTTGATTAGCGCTCATAGGGTGATTGAACAAAATCAATTCGTTTCGTTCCTCATAACGTTTCGGCGGGTTTTCCCAATTTTGTTTCGTTCGTTTTGTTTTGTTTGTTCGCTGAAATGATTTTGTTCCTTTTTTTTTTCTTCCAAAATATTCATCGAAATCTATCAAAATTCATCTTGTAAAACAAAAAACAAACCAAAAAAAATATAACTTCTGCTGAGTTTGTGATCACTTTTCTACATGATAAGCCTTCTAGCATGATTTTCTTGGAAGTATCTTAGTAGGAGCTTTGAACAAACGTATATTTCGTCGAAAAATAATGGAAAAATTACAAATTGAACGTTTAAAATTATATGTAGTAACATAAACGAAATGAAATATTTCGTTTCGTACCACATTTCGTTACTTTTTTCCAAACAAAATCGTTTCGTTTCGCATAACGTTACAGCAATTTTTTTGAAAAAAGTGCATTTCGTTTAGTTTCGTGTTTCGTTTCTTATTTCATTCCACCACCCATGCTAGCATTTAGGTTCATTAACATGTTTACATTTGATTGTTAAAACGAGGAAACACTGAAACAGGAATAACTTCACTTTGTTATGGAACAAGATGACACTTTGTTGTTGAACAAGATCACACTTTGTTATGGAACAAGGTGACCTTGACAACGACAAGTTGTTTATTTGATCGTTGACTTTGGTTTATTTGAAAAAAAATTAAAGAAATGAACTGAGCATGACAAAATTTCCTCTCATATTGTAAAATAATTGATCAATATCTTGAAGATCTTTTTCATGTTATTAATTTACTTGAGAAATGATAAAGTGTATCAATTTGAAAATTAATGGATAAAATATTTTTTTAAAATTCACAGATTAGGAAAATCAGTACTTCCATCTCATTATGATTTATGAAGCATAAGAAAAAAAATCCCTTTAAAATCTCAATGTCGACGACCCTCCACTCAAAATTAGAAAAATCCTATTAACGATAATTTTAAAATTCATCGCGTTTAGTGGTTAAATAATATTTTTTAAAGCGTCACTTTAGGTTTAATTCGGCAATAAAAACATTCATAAAATTTACACGGGGTTTTCATGGCTTCATAAAATTTTAACTACTCATCGCGTTTCCATTTGATGCACTGTTTTTCCCATCATTAAAAATAGACAACTCATGAATATTTCGTCGCGCCATCGAATACAAATGAAAATATAAAACTTTTCCGTCTTCTGTTTTTTTTCTTTAGTTTAAATTAAAAGTACACTTGGTTTTACTATGTCAACCGAAAATTAGATCTTTGAGGTAGTTCGCCACGAAATTATTCCATTTGAGAAGATTATCGTGTCATTGCCTCGTAGGTATGCAAATATGGGTTTTTTACGAGTTAAACGCTTATCTAGGGGAGGTTTTCGTTTCGGAGCAAGAACAACGTTGGAAGTTTTCTAGTTTCATTTTCTCTTTGTGCACGAAATGACTATGGGTGATAATTAAATTACGGTGAAGTTGCGTCCTGATGTATAAAGCCGCTTATGTAATTTCTCAGAATGTTGACTTGTTGACTATAATTCTAAAGATGCCGCGCTAAGGGTTTTGTTGACAAATGCGTTGATTTCTGCCTCACTCTTGTCTGAAATGAACGTCATAATTTCCTAAGATATACACAATCACCGTCATTCCGCCGTTTTAAAACGTACGCCATAAATTTCCCACTCGAGTACCTGCTATAGAGAGATCTTATTAATTCCTTTCGCCTTAAAATGACCCCTCGCTTCGTTTCCACGGTGTGTAAACCCTTTCGAACATTTAATTGAAATTTTTATGTAAATAAATGTCAATTAGTCGAGGAGATCGAGTGTTCGTGAAGATGCGCGAATTATCTCACTTGTACCGGCTTTATTTGCATGAGGAAGGGATCCTCGATCGATTTTTATTTTATTTTTATTACCACGAATGAATTTTTTCTTCGAGAGGGTATTCAAACGCTTAATGTTGTAAATTGGCTCGTTTATATTTGAATTTTTAATTAACCTGCCATTTACAAGCTATAAATTGCTCGAAGGTAATTAAACATGCTTTAAAAAATTGAAATATATGGATGTTGTGAGAATTACCTAGGGATAGTCTTGTTCTGGGGCATTCGTTCAGGTAGTTAGCTTGAATTTGAGCAGGCATTGGATTTTTGGAAAGATGATATTAAAAAACGCCCTTCGTATGTTGTCGAATTTTCGAAATTTTAAAACGCTTTTGGAAAATCGAAATATTACACAACTAAAAATACCTCCTATCAAAGACCTTTTTCACGCAGGGAACAAAATTTACGTTTTTAAATAAAAATTCACGCTTTAGATTTGCTCCGGTGGAAAAAAATATGGAAAGAAAAATACTTCTAAAATCGCTGCGAATCTTTGAATGAGACCTCAATTGCTGATGAAGAAGCATCCCACTTCTTTGTACTCCGAATACCTGTATTAGGTGCAAAAACTAGCGGTCTTATACACTTTAAATGATTTTTCTTCAATATAAGCGTATAAAAAAGTGAAAAGCGACGTCATATTGAACATTTTTCAACTGATAGTGAATGAATGACACGAGTAAGCAATTTATAAACTTGATCGAAAAACGTTCGCTTTTTTTGTTACGAATAATACAATTTCTTTATCGGGAAAATACTCGGAATACATTTTTCTACACGTATTGCTCGCATCAATATCGCCATTATGCATTAGCTACCACTTCCTAGTGGAGAATGATTAAATAAGTAGCGGGTAGTTCGACGATTGGGATATTTTAATCAGACATATGTCATTCATCACGTAAAATCCTTTTGGAATAATCCCACCACAGCCGACGGACATCGCGTGGTGAAATTTATCGCTGCCAACAGGATAAAATTATCCGACTTGGAAAGTTTTAAAGGCGTTGATTTTTACAAAAGTAAAAGTTTTTATCATCTTATAATTCAACTTGGGAGAAAAAAGTAAATTAGGAACGAGAAAACCAGACACGAAGAAATTTCGTTTGTTAATGTAGAAAAATTAAAATACATATATTTTGTTTAAAATTAATTAACTCATTTTGGCTTCATTTTTATGCATAACTAGACTAATAGGGAAGTTGGTCGACCCTAATAGTAACTTCGACGTTTTTTTTTTCTTTTTCCTCATTACACGACCACGTATTTAAACGAAAATGCAAATTATGAAAAAATTTAACGTACTCTTAACCATCTTAATCGTCATGTTTGACGAAAAAAATATATTCCTCGAGGATATTTACACGATGTAAAAATACCATCCTTAAGGATACACTGGAAGTTATAAAAATATAAATAAATCGTTATTTATACTCAGTAGTAGGTTTCTCCGAGATATATTTTTTTCGGCAAACAAAATTTTTGATAAATTTTTCCCAAATGCATTGTCACGTTTTATTCCGCATGTTGCATTTTATCGTCGATGATTTACAACTTAGAATATCATCGCAGGTAGAATTACCTAAGAAGAAAAAACATCGCCGAGTTAATAAAAAGTACATCAAGCAAGATACATAAGAGGGTTGTTAAACAGTATAAATCAAACACGTAGACAATTTTAGATTTTTTCAAATTTCCGAGCAACGTGGGCTTTGTGCGAAATTCTTTATGGAAATATTTGATATTTGAATTTTCAAACATTATAAATGAATGGCATTTCCGTTTTTTTTTTTTTCAAATTTGAATATTGGGTATGTCATTCAAGCGTACGAGTACTTTCCTATTTTCATAGCATTTTCCTCCTACATCACTATGAATTTATCTACTTGCCAATGTCTTCCAGCCGACGACAAATTACTGATATTTTTTCGCATCCTCTTTTTTTCGACATCAATATGAAGTAATGTAACACGTGACCAGATTTGCAATTTTTGGCAGTTTATTGAAGAGGAATTTTTCAGAGAGAATTCGGATTACGTGATAGCTACGAAGAGTAGAGGCATATTTTTATAATTATTCGTTTTATTGCTATTTGAGAACTATTTGGCTCGAATATTAAAAATAAAATTAGTTTCAGCAGATAGATTTAAATTTATTGAGTGCTTTTATGAATGCCAAATGATCTACTGCATTATTATATTGTACAAGTTTCATCTCCGTCGGTATTTAATTCAATTTCAACCGCCTTTAGTACCTCCCCCCTCTCCTAGCTGGAAGTTGACTCAATGATATTTGTTCATTTCAATTAGTATTGATGTAGAAATTGACTAATCAGAATTCCCACAAGTGGTGCCTTATCCACAAGAGGAAAAGAGTACTGAGTGGCTGATTGATCGTGCCCCCTCCCCCCTGGGAAAATGAATTACCCTTTTTTTGGATTTATTGTAAAAATGGCAGCAATGGCTTACACCATGTTGAATCGAACATCATTTCATTCATTGAAAAATCAAATTCGGTCATATCAATCCATTCTTAAGTTGAAAAATTGCAATTGGTGTAGTTTTCATCAATCCTAACAAATTGAATAAATCGCAATATTTCTACTTGAAAGTGAATTAATAAGACCAAGTTTGCTTTTTATTGAATAAAATAATGTCCAATTCAACATTGTTTAAGCCACTGCTGATACTTTTACAATAGAACCAAAAACAAAGTATCAGTGTTGCCAGGTGAAATTTGAAGAAATCCCCACTTCATGAAACAAGAAATCCCCACAAAAATCCCCACCACTATTTTTCGTCTGTATAGTCCGTTTCAAATAATAAGAGTTAGAGTGACGTCAAAAATTGGTATAGACGACGCGGTATTCAAGGGGAAAGGAAAAGGTAATAAGTCACACTTTCAAACAAAATAAAGCTTTATTTTTATCAATTTTTGTTATTGTTGCAATGATTTGTTTTGGTTTCTGGTACGATCGTCCTTATGACGTCACTCTCTTCTTATTTGAAACGGACTATATTTCCACAACAAGCTTTTTTTCTTTTTTTTTTTTTGGTCATTACATGGTGTAAGAAGTCAACATTACCAACTAACAAAGTCGGAGAGATGAAATTGTAATGATAAATTTTGAAAAGTAATGAACAGAGAAGGAACAGCATTTAAAACGTCACAGGAATGGTAAAAATCCTTAAATTTGATACAAAATTCCCATTTCAGTCACAACCCCCACAATTATCCCCAGCAGTCTCAAATTTAGTGAAACATCCCCACACCTAGCAACACTGGTACACATGCAGCGTTACCATAACCATCCACACCTTCTTTGGACCAACATGTTCCTGATATTCTGAGGTCTGATTTCTCCATTACTTATACCTTTTATCTACAGATTGTATCTAAGAGTAGTAAACTATACCACATTATAAGTTCATTACTAGAATTTCTATTGACTTCTCATCACGTAATAAGGTGAAATGTGATCTTTCATTGTTCATTATTTCTGCTCAGTTCTACAGATCCTTGCTCAAAAAGAATCTAGTACTGATTAAAATCAATTAATAGCTCAACATCGCAGAAATCTTTATGCTTATCACATCATACGTAATTTTTAATCAATGCTGATAACGACTTACACACGCTACAGAATCATTAGCATAGCTCCGTCACACCAAATGAAAATACCCAAGAGACGATATTACAACTGGTACTTAAAGCTGCCCTATATTATGTTATTACAACGCTCTTTTGTTAACAATTCCACACCGGCTTTACGTGTAAACTGGGCGAATTAAAGGTATACGAGCCACAATGTAAACACATTTACAAGTCGCCGCATTAATAAAGCAATATTGAGAGAAGTTATGTAAACAAACAAAACCTAAGCCATATAAGTAGCACGCTTTTAGCTGAAATCTAATTCCAAACAATAAAAAAATTACTTCAAACATTTCCTCGCCTAAAGCTCCACCTCTTTACTCGAGTAAATTAAAGGTTAAAAGTACTTCATTTCTATCGCCTTCAGATAAATCTTCGTAACGTTTTCGCAAACCAAATAACTCGCGGCGAAAATTAAACTCGAGTATTTGCTAATTTGTTGCGTTCAAGATTACTGTATCATTGAAGTAAGGTTTTTCATCTGTTGAAATCATCTCCCTTTCATTTGCAATTCCTATCGAGTTGGTGAAATATTAATTTCTAAGCTTTCATTTTCGACGAGCTCGTACAATATGTAATGACATTTTTCCGTAGCTTTATTAAATTTCCATGTTTTGAAATATATTGCGGTAATTTTAAAAGCTGAATTTTCATCGTGTACAAAACAAGCATCTCGAAGAAAGATAAACTCAGGGAAATAATAGGTCAATAACTGCTGAAAATTCTCAGACGTCAATTCACCGACAAACGAGTTTCCAACGTTGTTCGCATATCACTTTTTCAGATATTTTCAATGTCACTTTGATTGAAAATTTAGCTCCATTTTGCCTCGTGACGAATTTCTCGTAAAAATGAAATATCGGAGAGGAAAATGTACATAGTCTCTCCAAAATTGAGGATTTCAAGTAACCTCAAAGTGAGAATTATATGGTATGCAAATTGGTATAATAATGAGGAAAATTTAATTTTCCGGTATTTTCGAAACTAGGCATCGCTAAATGAAGATACCATGAAACTTTCAGTACAGCTGTTCTGTTACCGAATTATTGAACTGATATTCAAATGCATTTCGATAATTTAAAATTGTATTTTGTAGCTTTCAAGTGCACCTTTGAATTGCAATTTCGATTGCTTCATTGTATCGTTAGTTACATGGCAAGTTGGCAACTTGTGTCGCCTCATACGAGAATTTTTGCCGACATTTTATAAAATTCAAGGCACAACGGAAAATCTCAATTCGTTGTAGTAATTTTAAATTAAAAACTCGCAAATTTCTCATAAAGTAAGGATTATTTAATCGCTTAAGCATTTTTCTTTTATTTTTTTTTTAGATAATGAATTATCATGCTTTAATTGAAAAAGTGATCAAAAACATCTTCATCTTCAAGAGCTTTGTGAAAATTCTTTGTACAAAATTTTATATCTAAATGCGGGGGCCTGGATCAGGGATGGTTGGAAAAATAGGTAACGAAATGTGGAACGAAACGAAATATTTCATTTCGTTTCTGTTACTGTTATTGTAATTTTAAATGTTCAATTTATAATTTTTCCATTATTTTTCGACGAAATGTACGTTTGTTCAAAGCTCCTACTAAGACTTCCAAGAAAATCATGCTAGAAGTCTTATCATGTAGAAAAGTTACTACACACAGCAGAGGTTGATATTTTTTTTGTTTGTTTTTTGTTTTACAAGATGAATTTTGATAAATTTTGATGAATTTTTTGGAAAAAAAGAACGAATTTCAGCGAAGAAACGAAACAAAATTGGAAACCCCCGTAGAAACGTTATGTGGAACGAAACAAATTGATTTCGTTCCACCACCGCTGGCCTCGATCATAAAATTTTGTGCATCTATATCAAGCGGTTTATTTTTGATGATGGAAAAACCCCTTTACACGAGGCGACACGAGTTCCCACGTAGCTCACGCGGCGTAGCGACCGAGCGTCGCGCTTTGGAATCGCATATCCTGTTTTCTGTTAATTTTTGCTTGATAACTCAAAAACAAAGCGTGCTACGAAAAAATATATAATAACTTAATCAGTAGGGAATTAAATTTGCTATCGATAATGTATTTTCGAAATTTCAATAGGATTAATGGTTGGCTAAATATAAGCAAAACCCTATTCTTAGGAGGTAAGAAATTAAAAACTAAGAAATTTGTAAAAACCCAAATATTGAAATTCAGCCGCTAAATCACGCGAAATTGAAAAAAACTACGTAAAATAAACTCACAAAAACTAGCAAATATGAATCCGTAGTATTTTCTTTTTTTTTTTTTACAAGACGTTATCCCCTCTGGAATAAATTCCGAACGAGTCCGTTTCGTTACAAGAAAAAATTTCCGGTGTTCTTTTATCTTGTTTCCGTTTTGCATGGGTGCCTTATGTCAGTTACATTATTTTATACCTTGAGCTAGCCATTTTCCCCATCACAATACACGTTAAGTCGAAAAAAGAAAAATCGCAATCACAAAATTGAAAAATTTTCGCTATTTACGTCGAAGAAAAAAAAGTATTTACTTAGAGTAACCTTTTTACTTTCATCGAACTGTATCGATGTAATAAAACAAAAAACCTATGAAATTCAAAAAGCCACACAATCAATGATAACAAGCTACAGGAAACGTCGTTCAGTCAATTCAGGTTGTACTCAAGTGTCAGTATGGCAATTGTTAGCTTTATTTTATTACCTTTACTTTTCCTTGGATTTTTCGGCTCAAAAAAGGGGGCCTTTTGACGAGCGTATATATTCGCGTCGGTTTAAAGGTAAAACTGTAAAAGTGGTGAAAACGCGATAAACGCGGATTTAAAAATTTTATTTTCGTCACCTTAAATAAGCATTGTAAATGTTTGGTTTTTAAAATTAATGATTCGCGATTTATACGTAAATCTGCATATATCTGTATTTCCTAAAACCTGCTTTACATTTGTGTTTAGGTAATTACCGCGTAAATCCGATTCGTGAAGCTTTTAAATTTGATCACGTCATCGTTGCAAGTTTTTAGCTGCGAGTCATTAAGACGTAGATGATTTAAGCACGTTGAAAGCTCGAGATGACGGTAATAAATGTTTTATGGAGATTATCTCCAATATGCAAATATTGCTTCAAGTCAATGTTCTTTGTTTCCATACACACGTCTGTTCTGCGTTTAAAATACGATTATTTTTTTCCACACGGAAACAACGTCTGTGAAAAATTTCCCAGAATCGAAACCGTGATAAATACGACCTTAACCTTGATTTAGATTTCACGTCGTATTTTTGTTTTTTTTAGCACAACGCCAAATTAACGAGTTCATTAATCGATAAATAATTCGCGTCTAAAAAAGCCTTCAATAGGTGAAAGGCGTAAAAGCATCGTATCGTTGTGAAAATATCAACATTCGATGGGGCCGCGTTTACACGTAATTTAACCCTTTTAAATGGCCAATTACGTGAAACGAATTCATACCGAGTGAACGGCGAAATGAATACATTTGCAAATGTTTACCTCATACATAGGTTTTTAATTGATGAGCTTAAAATAAGGCTCATTTTCGCGAGACGTATAAAATCATCCAATATGTACATAATGAAGCAAGTAATTAAAATTACCTGATTTTAGATGAGTTCCTCGTGGTCGCTTTCTACGCGCGTTGAGCCATTTTCAATTTAACAATGTTGCGGCTAAATGCTCTTTAGAGGTGATGAATACCTCTAAATCCGCGTACCTAATGAAATTTCTCAAACGTGTGTTTCATGTGCTTACACGTTCCGAAGATGCGAACGTAAGATTGTACTGAAAGCGAAGTACAGGGTCAAAACGAAAGCTTATATTGAGAGTTATTTGAATATTTAGCTCTGTGTTCGAGTCCTAAGCTTATTTTGTGAATAGGATTGCGGAAATGTGTATGTAAAGAAAACATAGCGGGAGCTTTGAAAGTTGCGGCCATTTTTCACCACTTTGTTTCAACTTCTTAAAAAGATGCTCTACTTGGGAAATCGTTTTAAAATTGGGATTTGTTTTTTTTTTTTGTGAAAGTCATGTCCTAAACTTAAATAAGCCTGTGATGTATTCGAAGGGATGATTTATTCAAAAGCTTCGAATAATTCGAGTAGAGTGAAAAGTTCATTCAATTCATTACGACTTGACTGATCAACGTTTAATTAATTTCAGTTTAAGAAATGATTCTTCGAAAGAGGAGGATCTAAAATTTCAAAACTTTGAAAAAACGCCATAACCTGTCAACACGTCAATAACATCATCATATGACCATGACAAGTCATTACCACCATGCCATGATTACATGTCACTCGTGACCTTGACACGTCACCATGACAAATCAGCCTGAGCAGTAGTCCACATCCACAATACAATGAGACATTTTCATGTCGCTTCGCACATGCTCTTCTGACATGTCAGCACCATGAAACAATGATCGTAAAGGGAAGGGGCATCGTATACTGCGTAACGTGAAGCTATCGCTATCTCTCTCCAACAACAACGATCGTAACGATTATGACGACCGCGTTTTTTCAAATTTCAGTCGTGCGCGCGTTGCACCTAATAATTTACGTTTTTTTGATTTTTAGTGATGCAATGTTGATTTTTTTACTTTTTTTCTTTTTATCTTTCAACTGTCGATAATAATACAAAAATTTGACCCATTTTCAATTTTTTTTTGCATTCTTTGGTATTTTTAAAGCATTTTAAAACGATTTTAACGATTTTTCAAATGTTGAGTATTTCTTAAATGATAAAACCATTTTGGTGAATGATAAAATTGATTAATTAAAATTTAAAAATGAAAAATAAAATCTTAAACATAATAAAAATAAATGCCTAAATATACAAATAAATACAATGTACAACGGGTTCTGGAATATAAAATTTAAAATAATTTAAATTTTGTTGATAATTTAATTATACAACTTTTATTGAAAATTTAGTTGTGTAATTTTCATTTTTAACTGAATATCTATTTGATGGGTAAATCAAAAAATTTGCAAGTCATTTTTCTTAAAAAATAACCAATTTAATGAATTATTTTCAGTGAGAATTATACTATATTAGAATTTTCAGTCGAAGTTATAAACCTAAATCAATAGAAAATTAAAATTTTCAGTTGAAGTTATAAAATTAAATTAATAGATGAAGAATTTAATACTGATTTATCTTATATTTAGGCATTTATTTTTATTATATTCAAGATTTTATTTTCTTATTTCTAAATTTTAATTAATCAATTTTATCGTTCACCAAAATGGTTTTCATTATTTAAAAAATATTCTACACTTGAAAAATCATGCTTATAAAAATACCAAAGAATGCAAAAAAAATTTGAAAATGGGTCAAATTCTTGTATTATTATCGACAGCTGAAAGATAAAAAGAAAAAAAGTAAAAAAAATCAACCTTGCATCACTAAAAATCAAAAAAACGTAAATTATCAGGTGCAACGCGCGCGCGACTGAAATTTGAAAAAGCGCGGTCGTCATAATCGTTACGATCGTTGTTGTTGGAGAGAGATAGCGATAGCTTCACGTTACGCGGTATACGATGTCCCTTCCTTCTCATCATGACCTGTCACCGTGCATGTTAACATGACAGCTCCATGGCATATCACCGTGACTTTTCATAATAACATGTCACTGTAGTATGCTCATGACATGTCACCACGACAATGACCGGTCATCATGACATGATTATGATGAGTCGACACAACAAGTATTACGCTCAGGGCATTTTCTCCCCGATCCGCTTTCACTCTCTACAACTCTGACCTTATTTTATGTAAACGAGGTGCATACATTTAGTGATAAATAAGGAAAAGGATGGAAATAAGCACCACTTTCATGAAAAAAAAAATATAAGCGTCCATCTTTGGCTAAAATTACGCGTTAAATAAACCATAAAATATACTTCGTCAAAAAAACTAGCGAAAAAATTGGAAGTGAAAGTTCTCACCTAGCATTGCCTTTGTCTCCTTTTTCATTTTCCTTCGGCGACATCATAGAATAAGGAAATTGTCAAAAATTCACCTCTCTTGCGTACATACAACTCGCTTCAAAAATTACCCATATGAGGCACGGCGAATAAAATGCCGCAAAATATGTCTGAACTATAGGAAACCGAGTAAGAAAAAATGAAAAACGAGATTTAATGTACTCGCTTGTCACTAATAATCTTCGAATTGACTGATGTGACATTAAATTGATAAAATGTAAAACTTTTCTCATTCTCATTTCTTCAGAGGAGAAAATATCAAAGGTGACGTTAATATGGGAGGAGCTCATTTCGAGATGTAGGAATGTTCAAAATATAAAATCCTATTTGCAACGAATTTATATTCAATTCAGTAGTAAAAATCATTTTTAAAATATTGATTACGAGTGTGGGTTGAAATCGTTGCATTTGAACGAAATAGCAATTGAAAATAGTATCGATGAAAATGTAAAGCAGCTTTTGAGACCAGATTGACTTCGGTGACAGAAAAAATATGAATTTAAATTATAACAATTGAATGAGATATTCGACATCATTATTGTGGTAAAATGTTGGTACGTCGCATGAATCGCATATTAAAATGATTTCTACTTCTTGGATGCTTATTTAAATACGTTCGTTTTGGAAGATTTAACGAACTGACGTTTAAATCTGGCCAATAATTCATAACTTTTTTAGTAAAATTGAATCGTTGAAGATGTGATTTCGGATACGTAGGAGTTGAATTTTTCCCAAGAAGAGGTAACTTTTATAAAACTTTGTAATAATTCCGCCTCAGTTTGGTTTTTTTTTTCATTCGGTTTCCTCGTGATACTTAATATCGTAGCACGCGTTTCACTTTAATCCTTTTCCTTGCCTCTCGTTCTCTCTTCCTCGATGGAATAAATCACAACGCGGTAAGAATAGAAATCACGTACGTGTGTTGAGTTTTTATAGATTTTTTCCTTTTGTATTAGCTCTTCAAAACGATTAAAAATAAATCGCTCGAAAACTGGGAAATAGTTTAGGTATCCTTCGATTTGTCTCCATTCGGCGCTTTTTATCGTCACATCCGAGTCGCGAAAATTATCGAATTATGTTTTGGAAAAGTGAAAGATAACAAGTTAAATATTCATCGAGGAGCGGTTAAAAGTCGCCGGTGAACGTGATACATACAAATGAGCTTTTCTAGGTCTAGAATGTACGTAATGTTTTTAACAAATTGCAGCTTCTATTAAATTCATTTGTTTGTCTCGATTCGCGAAGAAATTCTCCGATGCTCTTTCGTTCTCGTCTGTTTTATGTTATTTTCCGCCTTTTTTACTCGATCCTTAATTCGGATCACGAGTTGTTTTATGAATGCGAATATTCCCCTCGCTCGATAAACTCCGACGAATTTTTTCCCGTTGTAATTTAAAGCATGTGTGTGGGTGCGTGATTCGTGAATATTGAATTCGTCGTGTAATTCGTGTTTTTTACGAGAACCTGTTCGGAATTTCATTTCGAGTTCGTTTCGTCGAGATAATCAAACCGCTGTTGTATGAGGTTTTGTCACAGAACAAGATAACCTTGACGAACAAACTTGTCACTTCAACCAATCAGCGTGGAAAAGGTGACCTTGACAAACTAGTCCCCTCCAGATGACGATTTGTTCCTTTTGTTACAAAACAATGATAATTCTTGTTACAGAACAAGTTGACCTTGACAAACAAACAATCTCTTTCATGAGGTGTTTGTTACCTTTTGTTATAGAACAAAGTGACCTTGCTCACACTGCGTAGCAAAATAATTCTAACTTGTGAACTAAAAATTAAAGACACGTGAATTCTGCAAACATGCAGAAATTATGAATTCTTAATGCATCATAATGCAACACTTTCGTTGGAAAATTTACGCGAAAATTCACCTAAACAAAAAAAATAATTACCGTATTTTCCATTTAATGGACTTCATATTTCGAATAAGTTTTTCATCTATTTTCCTTCAACATTCTACATAATCATAATACCAACCTACGTAACCATTTTTTTTTCACGGTAAATGATGAAGAGTGAAAAGAACGTTATTAAAATAATCATCTTCGAAAAGATGATTTTTCAATGTTATTTTTTTCGAACGCGTGACCGTTAAAAAATCATTTCTAATTTCCAGATTCATTTTTCAATATAAAAAGCCGGGTTATATTTAGAACAATGTCGACTTTATTATAATCCTTGGCAATACCTTTGTAAAGGGTTCGAAAAATGCTTTGAAATTTCCCCCTTTTGAACGATTTTTTAAACGTAAATCGAAAGGGTTATTTCGCAGAATATATTTTCCAATGGAGATCATTTCGATAATATTTTCCTACCCACTGTTACTTTATATTTTTACACCCCCTTTTATTATTTTCTTGTAAAATAGTCGACATGTGTAATGGTAATTGCATTTGAAAATAGCTTTTATTTAGTATTTTTTTGGCAAGTTATTACGGTCGATTATGATGAAAAAAAGTTACGTAAAAAGTGTTTTTCACATTTCGCGTCGATTTTTTTCTCCCAAAGAAAGTTTCTATACATGATATTCTTTTGATAGAATACGTATAATGTACGAATTGTGTTTGGTTCTGTGTTTGACATGTTACTTCAAACGAGCACTTTTTAAAATTGAGGTGTAAATTGCACACGCGATGAATCGAACTCGTTTTTAATCATTTGCCAAGATTATTGGTGACGTTTGAAAGATACCTTTTCCAAGGTGTTATTTACTCGGCGATATCGGTATTTAAAAAATATCGAATTTATTTCGCGATTTTCCCAACCCGTCATTTTTTTACGAGCGAGAAAGAATTTATTTTGAAAATTTCATACGAATACTATGGCACCGTTGGTACCCGCAAAGGGGAAACGTTATAGTCAAGATGTAAACGAAATAAAATGAGAAATGAAATGAAGAAAAAAAGTAGCATACTTTTTCTCAATTGGACCATATCTTAATGTCGGTAAAATGGCCTCGAGAGACATTTCGGTTACAGCGACTTCATCGAATTTACATGCTTCTTTACCAGTCGCAATGGTTTTTTTCACGTATCGTACGAAATCACATTTATTTATGTCGTATTTTTACTATTTGCTTTTACATCAACAGATTACATGGCTGTAAAAAAAATATTTCTAATAAAAATGTTTTCCTTTTGAAATAAGAATCGTTATTTTCGAATAATTAACGACCAAATAAAAAGAATTACGTCTTGTTGAAAGTTTTCCACCAAATGTTTCATTTTTTCTGAAGTCGTTAAAAAGTTGTTTCGAGATTTTTGAAAACCTTCTTGCGCCGAAGTTGCGAAGACATGATTTCACAAATGTACCAAATTTTTTTCCTCGTTTTTTCGTATTATTTTTTATTTATTTTTTTTTAATAGTAGTAGGTGGTCCTTGCGAGGAAGATATGCTTACGCACGGTCCTACCTATCATCTTAGAGGTCTTTCTCGATCACCTGAAAATGGCGAGCGAATCGTTATTCTTGGTCGCAGTTCTGCTTAAACAGAAAAGATAAGAATATTGAAGGAAATAGAAGTTTAGTGAGCACAAAGGCAACGATAGATGCATCAATAGTTGCATCGATCGATCATTAAATACCATCGCGCGAAACACTTTATAAGCGAGTAGGAAGGCGGTGCAGTTCTACTCGCGTCGCGCGACGGTCGACCGATCGATCCCCACCTCTGCTGAAATAACATTTTTTTTGTTTTTTATTTTTTTTATTATTTTTTTAATTTTTTTATATTTTTAGTATTTAAATTTTATATTCGAACATGGCCCGTTACATAATAATTTCTGTTTTAAATTTATAAATTGAAATTAGTCATTTCTTAATCTTATTAAATCAAAAATAACTTTTTCCTTATTTGAGTTATTCTTACATTTTTGTCATTTTAGCAATAAATTTTTGCAGAAATAAAAAAATCCCCCCTTCTTTTTCCACGATTAAATCATTAAATAATTTGAAATTTTTAGGACTTCCCTAAAAAAAAATCAGTTTGGAGCAAAACGCCATCTTGACCCTCTTACTCTTTCTTGACAGTATTGTTAATATTCCACTAATTAACTGATTTATGATCTGAATATAATGTAATATTTCAAATCTTCCAAGACTGAAGAACTACCTTCCTCTGCCCCCACACTGACCCTCCCCTGAAATATCCTATTCTCAGATTTCTTGAAATTTTGAAACATAAAATAAAAAAATAGGAAAAAGAATACATTTTGATAAAATAAACGCGTTAATCAGGTAAACAGCATTAAAACGTAGATCGTAAAATCTAAATCAAGTAAAACAATTTCGCTAGACGGATCAAAGCACGCAGTGTACTTTACACGGATTAAAATTTATGGTATAAATAAGGAAAAGGTACGTTTAACTGACCCACAATGCTCAAATGATTGTTCGCCATTAAACCCATCAAAGCGTGTCTATTTGTAATAATTTTAATTAAATTTTTCTTCGAATGTTAATTAATGCGTTAATATCGCAACGATGATTTTCATATCGAACTGAAATGTACGAAGAAAAAATTACTCTGTAAGAATTTGTACTCGTTAAACAACGAATTCTATCGAAGAGTAGAAGATGATACGATGTTCAGCTTTTGCTGGGCTAGTTTCCCGTCAGAGATGATTTTTTATAATTTTTTATGCTTGTAATACCGGATAATTAGGGTTTTTGGAGGTGTATCCTCGTTGAGGAGACCTTTTTGAGGTTTTATGATGAGTGATTTGACACGTGGTTCTTTTGATATGGATTTTCAGTTTTGTTTTACGTGGTGGTTTGAGATACCATTTGAGAGGTGAGCTGAGGCTGAGGGGTGGATCAAGAGGGATATCAAAAGCGACGTTTTTATTTTCTAAATTTTCGAGGCAAGGGACAAATTTGTTCTAATTCTTTGCGAGCTCAGGTTCTATTTAAGGGTTACATTTGCACGTTTCTATAAATGATCCTCGTTGGCCTTTACTTATGCGAGATATTACATTAATTTTTAAGTAATCAAGTCTATAAGTTGAATCGTTGAGCAGCTTGTACATTATCTCATTACATGCTTAATACTACAACTTCCTTGATCCCTTTACTTTAGACATATACGGCGAAAATTTATAGTTTTCAGCAGTACACATGAACCTAAGCCTAAACAAAAATACATGTTGATAAATGACATCGCGTTGTTTGTGGTTAATGAACCATAAGTTTATATATTGTTATACGAAAACAACCTAAAGCCTCGTTCTTGGGTTTAAGGCATTTTATTGAGAGGTAATGCACAAAGGATTTCATTTTTATGAAATGCAACACAAAAATATGGATTTCCAGGTAATTATGTTATAAAATTACAACGCACGTAAGTGCGACGTTTAAGGAATAATTTTCAATTAATTTTTGTATATTTCTGAAAAGAAATTTCCTGGTAAAATTGTGTCGCAATTTATGCAACATTTTACTTACTTGGGTAATTTTCGATTAACTTTTCTATGTTTTAAAAGACGCGAAAGTTTGTGTAATTAAAAGCCGACGTATAATCGTATGCTTACACAAAGCTCTAGACACGTGAATAGGTAAAAGTTCACGTTTCCAAGTTTATTGCAACGGTGATTAATTTTAAAAATTGCATTAAGTTTCAAAAGCACGAAGAAAAATGGTTTTCAAGAGTATAACTCGCGTATAAATTAGAAAACAGCAAACTTCGCCAATTGAAATTAAAAACAACTGCTGAAGCGAAAAGATTTTTTTAATATTTTTATTATGTTTTATTTTTATATTTCGTTATTTATTCAGTTTATACGATGGTAAATACTGTATCAAGTTTTACGTACTTTGTAACAGATTTAGCATTTTTTTTACCATTTTTACTTTTATGAATTTATAAATTTTGTTGAAAAATTTACACGAGTTTTCTTGGGAGTAAGATAGATTAAATATGCACCGGGTGTATTTTTTGAGTGGGATCAACAAATGAACCTCTTGGGCTGAATAACTTATAGTCCAGCAGAACTGAGGAATTTCACATTTTTGAATAATAAACATTCACATTTATACTTGAATTAGTTCTTGTGACATTGAAACGTACCAGTCAAGGTCATCTTGTACCAAAACAATAGGAATCACACGCAGCGGTGAGCAGTTCTCATAGTACAACAGTTCATGTTCGTTTGTCAAGGTCATATCTATAAATAATAGTGATGGGTTCAATGACCTTTTTGAATTCTTGTTCCTTTTTTTGACGCGAATTTTTTCTTACTACGAGACTCGTAGTTTTTTTACGTAGTAGACGTTTTAATGGCAAATGTTTACGGAATTTGATTTAGTTGTAAATATCGAAATTGTTTTTATTCTCCATTACGACATAATTCAGCCATCCATTTCCGTTAAAAGCTTTAAGAACGATGCTAAAACGCCATTAAATTTACATACAGTAAAAAAAAGCGCATTTAAACCGCAACAACCATTATGACAATTAAAAAAAAAAAGAAATATAACGCTTCCGTTATGGTGACCCCTCGAAATGAAATTTCTTTCGTGGTCATCGTTATTCTTCTTTTACCAATAAGGAAACCTCCGCTTAAAACGCAATCATAATTATTTCATCGTAATTTATAATAAAAGCTCGTCGTGAAAATTTCTCGAGTTTTTCTCGACAACTTTTTATTGGCATTTTTTCTAATTATAGCGAATTATCTTCCTTTAGACAGAAAAAGGTCAAGATTTATAACATCGTACATCGTGCTTCTTGAAGCATTTACCGTAATCGTTGCTTCGTGGAAAAAAAAATTGTTTGAATTTTGAAACCATTCATTTTTAAAATTTCACTTTACAATATGGGAATTTATAGTAGAATACGTGAGCTATGAAATAACACAATACATTCGCCAGGGAGAGAGTTGAACTGTGCTGAGGGAAATCTGCACGATAGAAAAGGGAAAATATCGAGTAGGAATTTAAGCTGCCGGAAAATGAAAAACTACACCGAGGGTTTAAATTTAAAGATAAATGAGTCAGCTGATTGTAAAGGAAAAACTATACTTGGCACGCGTTTCGCAATCGTGAATATTATTTAGATGAGAAAATCCACCGTCGTATTGGTATCTGAGGACTAAAGATGTGCTGTAAATCTTACAAATTTCACGATTAACTTGATAACTTTTTTCCTTCTTTGGATTACGTACGAGTTACATCATATTTTGTCGCATTATTGAAAATATTTCATAATAAATTCACGTTGATATTTTCTATATGAAGATGATGAATTTTAAGCGTTGGAATTTATCTTACACGTAATCCGTGCTTCATCAGATAGTGAACTCATTATAATCTTAAATATCGAATCGGTCACTTAATTTTAATGAACTATCCCCCCTCGACCACCGCGTGGCTGCTTGTCAACATATCAAGGTCATGTAGTTACATAACAATAGTGAAACAAGCGCTGTTCGTAGCGCGTAACAATAGTTTCCACTGGAACATCTTTTTCAAGGTCATATAGTTCTAAGCAATAGAATGACACTAGAACAATTATTCTTAAGAGCTCTTCAATTTGGGGAAAAAATAAAAAATTAATTTCTTCGATAGCTTGAATTTTTTATAATACATACTAAATCATGTCCCGGTAAAGTTACCAAAATACATAATTTAAGGAAATGTAGAAATTTTGATTTTGTTATGCAAAAAAACTAAAACTCTGTGCCATGATTAAATTACTAAAAAAAATATATCACAATATCTACGTAAATATTTAAATGTAATTGAAATTCATTAACAAAACAAAACTAAAATTCGCAGAGAATCGCACTCGAATAAAATCAAGGACTGGTATAAGGGTTAAAAAATTAATTAAAATATGTATTGAAAATTTTCATTTCATAAAATGATCCTTTTGAAGTACGAATTAATACTCGATCGTATATAGGATTTAAATTTTATTCGCAGTTGCGGGATATGTATTGAACAAATATTTTTGTAATATTTTCATTGGGCGAATTCTAAAAAAATAAATAGGATTTTATTTTTCGCGGCGAATAACACATTAGCGAATATTTGTAACGTTAAAGAGTACTTATGGCTTATGACGTCAAAAGGGGTCCTTTAATTTGATTTCTGTCCATGGTTGAAATTCTATTCGCGTAAAATTTACTCGTTTTAAATAATCTATTTAGAGAAGTTCACTGACGAAGTCTTTTCTCATAAGTAAATTTCGTGTTTGGGGTTTTATAATTTACACCCGTAGTCTGTTGATTACGTTTACAAGATACAACCCCCCTCGTCACGTCAAATCGACCAATTTTTACCGTGTGAAAATCGCCTTATGCATGGAAGATAATTAATTCAGCTTTTTCGTCGAACGGTATTCAATCAAAATCGCGTTCGATGTACTGCCTTTTTTATCGAATTGATTAATCCGTTCAAAGATTGGTTTTTGTTTTCTATACAATTTACGCGGTTCATCACTTGTAAACAAATCGTTGACACGTACAGCTACCTCTGACACGTTCCAGTTTGGCAATTAATTATCGAAAATCGACGATAACGCCGAATGCAAACTTTTATCCCTTGTTTATTTATAGTTGATTTAATTAGTCGCGGATATTTCTCGTCGCTAGTCTGATTTTTCGCGCGTTTGTAGACTAAATTCTAACGAAAGGAGAAAGCCTGCGAGTTTAAATTTCGTAGCTTTACGAAGCAAAGTTTTCATTACTCGGTGAGGATTTGTTTTTAACAACTCTAACTATATGGGCCTTATTATATAATGAAAAAGGAGCCAAATAAAAGATCAAAATGAGTCGTAAAACTGTTTGTAATTCGTTTTATAACCTTTACATTCAATATCACACGTCGCCTTTAGTCTATTAACGTCAAACTGACGTATTAACATAAATCAAATGATACTTTATAAAAGTAGCGTGATTTTTATTACGAATAGCTTCAGCGTAATGCTACGTCTCGCGTGCCATTTCTACGTATTTAATAATTGGCGAAATTTTTTCTAATTGGGGTGATTACGAGTCTATTTGGAGCCTTTTGATTTACGAATAATTAGAGTTTTTTTTGGGGCATTAAATTCCTAAGAGAAATTGATAAAGTTACCGGAGGAAAACGAACGCAGATGTTATGATAAGCGGGGAAGGAGGAGAAGGTGCTAATTTTCGAATCATTGGATTTCGATAATTTGACATCACAAATTGAACGTCTAAAATTACAGTAACAGAAACGAAGTGAAATATTTCGTTTGGTTCCACATTTCGTAACTTTTTTTTCCAAGTAAAATCGTTTCGTTTCGCGTAACGTTACAGCAATTGTTTTGAAAAAGATACGTTTCGTTTCGTATTTCGTTTCTTATTTCGTTCCATCACACCTGGTTCCGATTTCGAGATTCTACTCTTGTACGTTTTGTATACAGGAAAAAAAAACATTTGTTTGTTGAATGTTGCAAAAATACTAATTTATCATAAAATATGCGTGATGTGCGAAATTGAACGTACTCGACTACTCGAGTCATCAAGGTAATTAAATTTACATAATTTGTGTTACACTATTGTAAAAAAATGCGAATGTAGAACATATTACTTCGTTTCTCCTCATAATTTGTGAGTTTTCTAGTTGATAAAAAGAAACTGAGCTTCGCTCACTACCGAATTCACTATTCCATCATCGTTGATTAGTTTTTTAAAAAACAGACAACAAATAAAATTAACAACAGATGATTAATAAATAACAATTATGGTTTCAAATCATTTCTCATATCGATTATCCTATCCTGCCCCTACTTGCAACCTTTTATCAACCCTACAAAAAATTCACGTTATTTCCAACGATAAGTTTGGTTACCCCTGCGCATTAATAAATCTTCACAATATCAAGGTGAAGGTTTATTATTCGTAGATGATGCATCGAGATTGACGTTTGGTATATCGTCGCTCGGTAGTTTATGGGAATACTTCATCTACATGTGTAAACGAGTCAACCCAGCGTAATTTTACATTTATAAACATTTCGAATAAAAATAACCTCATAATCGGACATTTCCATCTATATATAATTTGTATAAATAAGTATTATTTAACCTTTAGAAAAATTGATACAATCGGAATCGAAATGAGTATTTTCACGGTTTACGAAAATTAGCCCATGGTCGAAAATATAAGGTGAAAGATTAAAACGACAAAATTCTATTTAGTCTGCAGTAAAGTGTAATTTTTCGTAATTTTCTACAAGGTTGATGGCACAGGAAATTCTTCATAGAAGTATTTCCATGTCTAAAAAGATCGTTGATTTTTATTAGCCGGTTGTCTTTTATATGAAGATATTCACCTCGAAGAGCAATTCCATCGGTATTTTGTATAATTTTCAAGTATTGTTATGTAATTGAAAGAGAATACGATATGGAACATGGTTATACTCGTACTCGAAGTATAAACCTATTTCTCGCCGATGCCAAGTATACTTCGTTCTTAGATCGATTTCGTTTATTTCAGGGGAATACGAATTATCAGAGGAATACTGTGATCGATTTTGGTTACAGAATGACGCAGGTTTTGGCATTAATAGGGTAAAAAATTTCTGATATTTGGAGAACCCTTTGAAAAATCTGATGTTTCGAGATATTTGGTAATTAAGATTTATTTTGTATTGGGTTACAATTGGAAATTGTTTTATGATACCTACTTTCGAAGATGAACGTAAATTCGAATAATTGAATTCGTAGCAAAGAAACCATTATACGAGATTCGAAAGAGTACGAAAACTGGAAAAAATGAAACTAATAACATTGTTACCGAAGTAGGAAATACACCATAATTTACTAGATAGTAGTTCTTATTTGATTGATAACAGTTTCATATTTCACATCAGATGATTTTTTTCTCAAAGCAAAGATCTATTCGACGTTTACTCGAAAGTTTGAAATACCTGCTACGAAATTTTTGATCTTCGTTAGCTTTAATTCAACTAGAATCCGGGCAGAATTTTTTATCAAATTGCAGATACGGAAATAGCGCCCATAGAATCCATTAAATAAAACGTTGTTAAAAAATAATAAAATTTAATGCGCCATCGGAGATGGCGGTAATTGAAATTATACATTTAGATAATGGCTTTTAAAAGGAATCAGGTATGGCTAGCTACGCAGCATGGAATATTTTACAATTCGATAATGTTCCTGTTGAAATGAAAAATACACGTGGTATAATTCGCACAATATCGAACATTTCACATAAACCATCAGTTATACGAGCAAAATCGATCATCGTGAATTAACCGAAAATCGTGGAAATTTCTCAATTAAGTAGCGATTATTCGTCTGGATGAAAACAGACATGCAAACAAAAACCCACATTTCAGACGTAGAATCGTTTCTACACCTAATCATCTAATTTTCCATCAGAATGAAAACTAATATTACGGAATAACTCATCAACTGGAAGATTCCATTAGTCAGCAATAAATGCGTTGTGCAGATGAGGTGTTGAAACCTTGAACATGAACGATTAAGACTTTACACGACTTACATTACAAAATGTAATGAAAAATCTGTACCACATTTTAATCGGCTTCGTAAATAGTTCATTATGACGTTTTGCTGCAGATGAAAATTTACTAATGGTACTGGCGATATAAGAATTAGCTTTCAAAGTGTCACACATCTAATGGAATTAATAATTATATCTGCTTCTGGTATATTACTGCGAAGCTTTATTAACGAATTTAACGCGATAATTGTATAAAATACGTGACTATATCGTTAAGATGAAAACGTTCTATTGGTATCGTGAGCTCGGCATAAAGTATATATTTCAGCCTTCGTGGTGTATTTTATCTGTTCGGAAAGTTTATCCGATATTGCAATGTGAAAGTTTCAACGTTCACAAGTTCATTCAGTATTTCCATTCATTGTTGCATAGTTATAACCGCCGAGCTGACGTGAAGTGGATATTTATTTACTTATCGAGTGTTACACCATTACTTCAGGATTTGCATTAAAATCTTAACACTGTTTGTAATTATTTGAGAAATTCGTCTTCATTATCTAGGATTTCTCTATTCGGAATTTTAATTGTTTTCGGGAGTAGTTCCCCGTAATAATTCATATTTCAATGGCGAACAGTAATTAAACAATTTCAAATCATTTTATCGGTTTCCATTTTCTAATAAAATCAAACGTTATCACTTAATCAGTTCATGCAACATGAAATCAGTGCAGCCAATTAAGAAAACTTAAACTTCATGATTGCTATGAAACATCATTAAAAGTAAAAAAATAATGAAACGCGTAATTCCGACAAATGATAGAATATTCTCAGAAATCATAAAGTTACAAAATTACTAATAAGACATGCAGCCATTTCGTCTTATTTTATTTCAACTTAGCCACGTGAAACTTATCCTCGTTATCTTGAAATTAATTCCGAGTTGAAAATTTAGATTATAAAAAGAATTCAGTGTCTATAGAATCTACCTATAATTTTCACGCAACGATTTTCCATGTTTTAAAATTATTTAAATACGACGTACACGATACCGGCATAATTATAATTCATTTTGAAGAGCATACAACACAGATCATTAATCAGAATTTTACACGCAGCTTTTAGCTTATTCGTTTGCACAGAATTCTACTTGTTTAAAAGTTACACTTAATACACATTTTAATTGTAGATAAGATTGTGAACTCTAAAGAGTTTATAAACAGTTTATTAAAAACTTCTCCGAGTCGAATTTGAAAATCTGCTTCATTCTCATTGAATTTGTATTATAACATCTTCGTGCCCAGTTAAAATGCGGTAAAACATCAACTTTAAATAAATCGTCTGCGACTTTTTCGAATCATAATTTTACCGTGTGAAATGTCGATATCAAAACAGTACAACTGAATAAATAATGAATTATATTTTCAAGATGTTTCAAAAACTACACATTCAACAAGTGTGTTATACATGAGCAATATGTCAACGAAATTTTCCAACTTGTCATGACGAATGCGATAGTTTATTTTTGAACTAATAAAGAAGTGTTTCGAAGGTATTTTTGATTTGAAATCGCTTATTTTGCATTTTTCGACAAGACACTAATGTCATGTGAAGGTACCTCATATTCGAGTATCTTTCATTTCATTTTTAGGGGGTTTAAAATATTCAGCTACGTTGCATCTGAAGTTTCAAATCATATTGAGATGGAAACTAGGAAGTAAACCAATAAAAAACGATTATTTATGTTTCTAGGAAAATTCATCAATGTGAAAATCATTTTAATATTTTCGATGTCTCAGATTCTCATTCCAGTTCTCATACTTTGCCATGAAACAATAAATTGCCACATTCTAATCAACACAAATTTTTCCATCAAACATATTACGACTCGTGAAATGACACATCAAAATGTTCCAATATAATATGTAGAAATAAAATCCTAAAAAGAGAAAAAAATGTCTTCGGATTACGTTGAAAAATGGTTGAAATTTCGGAAAAAAGTATCCCTCAAAATACCAACCTAATAGATTAATTATATTTGTGTCGTTACAAATATCAACATCGGCAAAAAAAAACAATGAAAAAGATTGAAATCGTCGAATATGAAATATCTTCGAAGGGAAAAAATGATTTCACGACGTGAAGAGAATCCTTTATTGCGATAATGTTATTTTTTAAATTGTCTTTACATCTTCCGTCGAGTCGTTTTTTCAACGAACTCTTCGTTGTAGGTAAATATTCATTAACGTGGGATTAATTAGCTTGAAAATTTTGGTAATTGAAATAACGTTTTTGATTTTTTTGTGAAGCAAATTACCTTAATTAGGGTTTAATTTGATTCGGCGAGAGATTCTTTGCGAAAGGTTCGAATGAAACAAAGATTTTTTTCTCTCGGTATTTAATAAAATGGAATTTTTTATTGAGATTTTTCCTACGTGATAATTTATTTTAATAGAATATTCTAGGAATTTATAACTCTCGGGGGAAAAATTTCGTAAAAATAACGTAGTTTTTTACGTGTACATGATAAACTTACCAATTTAAAACTGCAGCATTTTGAAACGCGTAACTTTTTAAAATTCACAAACACACGAACTCAGTATCGAAATGTATCGGATAAAAAGATAAAACTTTAAAATATATAAACAAATAATTAATACGTACACGTACATGTAAACTGTTCAAAAAAAACGTATCACTAGATGAGGAAAAAAATTGAAAAAAAAATTCAAATCATTGATTTGAAACAACTATAAGCGTGAGAAAAATAATTAATGTGTACTTTATTATTTTAATAGATCGCACGAAATAGTTAAATTTACGTGCTGGTGTAAGTACGACGCTGAAAAGGTGGTAGCTTGCGAACGTTCGGTAATGAAATACTGTTAGTTCCATTTCATGAATAAAGCAAACAACCGTTGTCATCATTCTGAGACTGCGTCTTTAAAATCATACACACGTTGGGCAAGTTTCATTCATGTTTTATGCATTTTTAGTTTTATTTTCTTTTTTTATTGTGTAGATAATTTTTTTGTGCAGCATATCAGTCATTTTAGGTGAAGGTGACGAGTAATTTTATTGAAGTGTTTCGGTTTATTTTCTTACTCGCGATTATCCTGTTTATTTCTTCCGAGTGATTAATTTCATAAAAGATAATGAGAGAGAAGTTTTATTACTTCCTTTCTATAGTTAATATCATATTACGTGAAATCAGATAAGCGTTTTATCGACATTTTCTTATTTCAAATGCTGGGAAATTTTCAATGCAGGTTTAAGCTCCAAAATTATTCGGCATATCCTTTGAAGCGAGATAACTCTGAATTCAGTGCCGAGAAATGTTAAAATCAGAAAAATGAATAAATCTTTGAAAACTGGGACGACGAGACAACCTCCTTCCCCCCTCTTCCCCCCTCTTCAAGCACGCTTCATCTACAAAGAGAAGATAATTTCTAAAAATTATGATATACGAGAATGTTCGAGCTGGATAAAAAATCAATCCAATAAAAACTTTTATTACAAATAATTTACAGTTAATTGCTTTAATATTATTTTTCATCCGAATCGACTCCATTTTCCATATCTTCATCATCGTCTTGATTTCCATCATCGTCTTCTTCTTCCTCTTCATCTTCATCATCGTCGTCGCCTGCAATTTCGGCATTTTCAGCTTCAGCTTTCTCCATTTGTCTCGCAAGATCAGCTTCATCAGTAGCAGTAACCACTTTGGGCTACAAAAAGATTAAAAACGTCAAAAATGTTTAGAACGGACAAGTACACAAATCAAAATCATATCACGTACCGCCATTTTAATTTGGAAAACACCATTGAATTGTTGAATATTCTTTTGAATTTCATCACAAGCGTTTAGCAAAGCTTTAAGACCATCGGCCTTTTCAGGTGTAGCAGTTGTCATTACTGGAAAACACGTTTTTTGGTGATTCGACGAATTGATGTAAAATATTTAAAAAAATTACCATAAATTGGAGGCGCGATTAAATTAATTTTAATAGGTATTTCATCGGTGGAGCACTGCAGTCCAGCTTTCAACGCAGATTTTACGGCATCAATACCTTCATAACCGTAACAGGCGACTTCAATATCAGCACGAATTTTTACAGCTTGCGAAGTCAATTTCTGTTTGATGTTACTTATAAGTAATTCTTTAATTTCTTCGGATAAACCGCATTCATCTAACGCACTGGGATCTCTGTAATTTGAAAATTGCGTCGTAATTATGATTTACTTTGAATTGAAATGTTAAGAATATCAACGTACTGAACAACTTGTTTGAAAAAGTCATAAGCGGAGGCCTTCTTCTTGGTTTTTTCTTCATGAAACCAGGCTGTCTGCTGGTAAAGTTGTTCGAGCTGCGTATCGCTTTCAAATTTTAATAATTCGGCAACATGCCTTAGGATAGAATTAACAGCTTTGGCTTTCGAAAACCGATCTGTGCATTTTTCAACATCTCCCGAAGTGATACGTCTTTTACTTAAATCTATGTAACCTGGAAACCATTAGTTATGAGATGAGAGTCATTTGCTGATATGAAAGTATTAATAAAGCAATACCTTTTTCTTTGTCAACCCTAATTACAACAACTGGCTCTGTTTTACCAATCCTTATTAATTTGTTTATCGAACGTATACGTCTTCGAGACAACTCCGATAATAATATCATTCCTTCGATATTGTTGTATTCCAAGAGATGAACGTAAGCACCCATTTCTTCGATGCTTCGCACGTTGACCATAACAACATCATCTATTTCAGGGTAACGCTCCGAGTAAAATCGACACGATAATGGCATGATGTGTGTCTGAAAATCACAAGTCAAAATGGATATGTGTTAGTCAAGTAAAGACTTGGGTTCCACAAATGAGTGATCCGAGTAAAACTAACTATATATAAACGGTTTAATTTCGGACAACGGTAAGCAAGGGAGTATTTCATCATAAATGAGGAAAAATCTGAATTTTAATAGCAACTTCAAAGAGGATCGCTGAAGTTTTTTCGCAGACGTCCTCGAATGTAAACTTGAAAAGAAATTAATACTTACGTAGAAGTGCGTGGAAACTTTGAAGATGTCTGATTTAACAAGAAAATAACCACTTTAAATTGAAATTAAAATATTATTATTAGTAGAAAAAATCTTGAAGTTTGACTAGTTGATCCACCGCATCTGATGATTTTGTTGGATTTCCGGACTACGCGAAACACTTTGTTGCATTGGGTGTGTGATGAAAATTCAAGGAAAAATTGATTCTTTTTCTAAAGTTGTAATTTCAGATGCAATTTTTGAATTTCTTCCTTTTTGCTGCAATTCTTTATTTTATTTCAGTTTAGTTACACTATATTTCTGATGCATGTTAGTCTTTAACCAAGATAAATGTCTCGCATTTCTGAGCAATAATTTCGCAATATACTTTCTCTTTTCAACTGCAAATGAAAAACTGGAAAACAACCACAACATTCTATTTCTACGCAGTCGCAAGAATACGTATCAATGCGAAGAATAATTATAAATTCTCGCTTGGCGGAGAATTACTGATATTTACAATTCAATACGTTTCAGGTATATTTCAAAAGGCTTGAATCAGCAATAACAATAAATAACATTAAATTTGTACATTTTACACAGATATACAAACGAATTAAAAATAACATCAACGTGATATTTCAACTTCCACGGAAGAAAAAAAATCTGCGCATCCGTTTTAAGTTTCTAATTAAATATTCAAACTACAATTAGTCCAATTCTAAAGCACTCTTTTCTACTGCTGGAGTTTCGTGATACAATTTGAACCAAAAACCGCATTGACATTTTTTCGCTTCTCCCTGATGTAACCACATCCACACAATTTCAGTAGAATCTTCTTCGCAAATGCAACCAACCATTCTGGATTGAAATGCTGATGGAATCATATTGGGTTCTTCTTTTGATCCTAAACCGTGTTTCATAGTTTTCACGGAAAATGGATCCTGTATTGAAAATAGTTCATCATAATCGCAACACTGCGTAACCTCTATGCGGTAATTAGAAAATATATATATAGCATGTAATAGTAGTAGAAATAAATTGGACCGTTTCGAATCGATAATTTCATGAAAAAGTTCAACTACTAGAAATTTTATAGGCTATTTGACGGATATTTAAAAGATAATTACGGTAACGTACATCCTTTTCGATGAGACGGTCGAGGATATCTTTTTTATACATTCCAGTGGCTAATTCGATAGGCTCCACTTGTATTAGTTCTGAAATTAAACACGTTAAAGATTCAGTACAAATTCATAGTTATAAATTGATAAGCATTATCTGCCAAGAATCATATCATTACCATTTTTTTTCTCAAGTACATTAGTTATTGTTAGAGTACGGCGAAAACCCTGAGATACGGTGGGTTTACAACATGAAACTAAAGCGTTACGTAATAAATTGGCGGCTGCCATTTCGCGTACACAAATTTAATAATAAATCGAACGCCTCTTTAAAAAAATATTACGAATTTTTCATGTTCACGAGGAAAAGGAATAAGAACTACAAAATAAAAATACCGAAATAGATAAAACATTATTTTTTATCAAACTGATAATTGATTCGAATTTTAAAGTCGTTCTTTTTCGAATCTTTTTGACAAAACACTACAGTGGTAATTACGAGTAATTTAACGTATTTTCGAAGTAATACCAACATCTCACGCTATTTTAACATTCTCCTTCACATTTCTCACGTGATTTCACTGGAATTTCGTGCTGCCGCAAAATTCTTCAAAGCAAGCCCATCGATTCCTTGAGAAAAAAGTTTACGGGGCACGCAACCATGTTTCGGCCTTATTTTATGATGTGTTTCGGGTAACAGCAGTATCCTGTTAAAATTTTTAATTTTATTAAATATTTATGCATATTTTTAGTATATTTTACTTAAAAACGAAGTTATCTGTGGGAAAATAATACTGCATCAATTGATGAACTCAAGGTAAGTGTGTAGTAACATATTAACAACGCGACAAAAATCAAACGCGTGTCAATCATGGCTTCTTGTGTGGATTGTAATTGTATACTTTAATTAGGGTAAATTCAGTGTTTTGTTAATTTTTCACTCTCATCATCGTGTTTTGTTATATTTCCAGATGGTTCATCCAAAGATTATGAAGAAGGAAGGAAATCCTGACCAATTCGAGTTATCGATTGCTCAGGCCTTACTGGAACTAGAAGTTAACAGCGATTTAAAAGCTCAACTTAGAGAATTACATATTACTAAGGCAAAAGAGGTCGATTTATTTGGTAAAAAAGTACGTATCTATGTCGTAATTATACCTATTATGTAACAGTTCAATTAATATAACGTTTACTTTCAGTCTATCATTATTTATGTACCTATGCCACAAAGAGGACAGTTCCAAAAAATTCAAACCAGATTAGTTCGGGAACTTGAAAAGAAATTCAGCGGAAAGCATGTTGTTTTTATCGGTGACAGAAAAATCTTACCTAAACCGACTAGGAAAACCAGAATGAAGAATAAACAGAAACGCCCAAGAAGGTAATAGCATTTTAAATCTTCGTTATTATGCAAGAACGTTTCTGTAATCATATTATGTTTTCAGCCGAACTCTAACTAACGTTTATGACGCAATTTTAGAAGATCTAGTATATCCTGCTGAAATCGTAGGCAAACGTATTCGCGTAAAATTAGACGGAAAACAAATCATCAAAGTTCATTTGGATAAAACCCAACAAACCAACATAGAACATAAGGTAAATCTCGTTCTATCTTCGATATGCACTCACAAATTCGTTTTTACAGTTTTCTATTACTGTAGCAACGGCCGAACGAGTGCTACAGTAATTGATAATTGTAAAGTAAATATTCGGTGATGTTTACTTATCAATTTATCATATAAATATTATCAACCTCAATGCATCCCAAACGCACTCGACTGTTTGATGAATTACGGTTGGGGTTCTATCCTGGTGCTAAATTGATAACTTTTTCGTTCCATCTTTGTTCGTATTTCATCGGTGGTCCATAAAAAGTGTACAAAAATAACGTTTTGAATTAAGATGCACTTCAAACGCACTCGACTGTTTGATTTATCACGGTTGAGGTTCTATCCTGGTGCTAAATCGATTAACTTTTTCGTTTCATCTTTGTCCTCGTGTTACATTGGTGATCCATATGAAGTTAACATTTATACAATTTGTCATCAAGTACCGCCTCAGTGTTGCCTGTACGTTCAAATATGAAGTTCAAGGTGTCAACCGAGGCGTATATTAAAAACTTTTTCGTTTCATCTTTGTTCGTATTTCATCGATGGTCCATTAAAAGTGAACAGAATTTTAATTATGCATTTTCGGTCAACTTTGAACCGCCTCTGTGTTGCCTGAACGTTCATCTATGATGTTCAAGGTGTCTACCGAGGCGTATAGTGAAATTCTTGCGATAAAGCATTGATTTATTTTGATTATTTGCTCGAAATCGTTAGATACATTGGAGTTGGTGTAGTTTTGGAGTTGTTTTTATTTGATCAAGCGATCATGTGATTAATTGACGTTTATTTTCAGGTGGAAACGTTCGCATCAGTTTACAGAAAACTTACTGGACGCGAAGTTACATTCGAATTTCCGGAACCTTATTTGTAACCTTTCTATGAAGTTTTGAAAAAATATAAAGTTTTTAACGAATTTGTTTCTTTTTTATTGGTGTATTATGTCGAAGGACGGGAAAATGTTTGAAGAAAATTCTATCAATTCTGTTATTTCAGAAGAACGATTTATTTCGTGTACCTAAACCTAAGAAATAACATCTACGAAGAAAAAAACAAGTCATGTATTTATCAACAATCCATAAAATAACACCTATAACCATAAATAACCAATATATGAAGTATAACTAAATACTGAGAATAACAAAAATAAGCAATATAACGCGTAAAATAAAGTATCAATTTAAATATTTTCTGTCGCGCTGAAAAAAAATAGCCTAACGGATACTTTCAAGAGACAAACTAAAACTTGAAAAAAAAATTTCATGCGAAAAATATAAATTCACAAAACAGATCACAGGTAACACGACAAAGCTACAAATTACAAATACGTAAATCAGTCGTACTTTGTAACGCTGAAAACGAAATCGAACGTTATAGAAAATCAAATATTGATTTCTCAATGCAGCATGCAAAATTAAAAAATTAAATAACCACAGTAACCAACCAAATCCTCGGCGTGAAAAAATCCACGAACGTTAATCAAACGCGTTTAAAATAAAAGAAATTAAACCGGAGTAACGTGGTTTCTTGGAATATATCCAGTTTGATTATTTTCATTGGCGGCAAATACCCAATACGAAGAAGGCGAGTTACTCATTTCGACGGGCATCATTTTTAATATTTGTCCTTTTTTGAAACTTATCTCTTGATCGCTACCGGATTGGAAATCGTGTACGGCGACTAATGAGATATACCGATCAACGGCCGGATTCCATTCGGCTTCTGTGAAAAAATTGGGAATTATTTGGATGACATGTGAATAGATGCATGAAACTATGAACTAAATACCTGATTTTGATTTTTCCTCCACTGGAAGCATTCTAGAAATGAAATAAGGCGCGCCGAACATTAATCCGAGGAATGTCAATATCGGCCACATTGAAACGCCCGAAGATGGCGTCATTTGTTGGGATTCAACGTTACGCCAGAGTAAATTTGCTACGCTTTGTTCAGATATTAAATTCATTCTTCCTGCGGATTCATAAATTATAGATTCAATCTGAATTTGAATGATAATCCGACAATTACTTACTCAAAATGCCGACTAAAATGGAGAAAAATTTATGGAAAATTCGCAACGTCAATATCGAAGCGAAAAATTGCTTGAGAAGGGTTCTCGCATGAGAGAAATTATCTATCACAGAGAGTACAGCTTGAAATGACATGTTCAAAGAACCAAACGTTGACTCCATCATGAAAGCGATTGAATTTATAGCACGAGTGATCGACTCGATGGCTTGAAACGTTGGTCTTGTGCTTTCTTCGGCTGCTCTAATGAATCTGTAACACTTGTTTGATTAGTATGAGCATTTTCTAAAATTTTTTCCGTACTTGTACGCACCTGCTTTCGGGATTGTTTATCATGTTGTTGTAATTATTCATACCATATCCTCCGTAACCTCCGTAATATGGATTTGATCCATATCCATACATAGAATATCCTCCGTAAGGCATCCGTTGAAAATTATTGTAAGGCGGTCGATTACAAGCGCCGTAAGGTGTATTCGAAACATAAGCTGAATTCGCGCCGTTGTAATTTCTCGGTGGAACCTCTGGCCGTTGAGGGTTTGATACTCGTCCCACGGATGGTTCGACTGGCATTGGTAAAGAACCAATTTTCGGTACTGTGTTACTTATTCTGTAAGGGTAAGGAAATTTAATAATTTTAACCTAATGTCATTAATAAATCGACGAATGATTCGAACATAGTAAATGTAAAATTGCTCAACTAATTTACATATTACGCTTAATTATATGCCAAAGTTCTATGAAGAAATTGTTAACATCAAAGATAACCTTACGGTAAAGCTTTCACACATTTATACCTTATCTTTAAGTATAACGATAAGAAAATTATATCTATATCTTACTTTTCTGAAGAGAAAAGACCAGGTTCACCATTTCCAGAGAATTCGCATTTATTTAAGTTGGCATCACAAACCCTAAAACGAATGTGAATTGAAAATGAGACATATTATGAAACAACTAATTAACTGTAACGAAAAGTACTTTATAAGATTTGATTTTATTCACTTACGAATCATTAATTGAAGACATATTTCCAACTCTTTCCCAAGGTTTGATAGGACAAGTCATTCCACGTTAAGTGAATAATGAACTATGTAAATAATTTTGAAATTAGAATGGAGATTTTACATAAATTCTGATCATAACTAGTCCATAACGTTTTAATTTCAGCAACTAAACTGTTTTTTTGTTCTTATTTGCAGTTATCAATAAAAGTAATTATACGTAACACTCATCTCTCTTGAGGGAAATCACGTCAGTGTTACCAGATTATGAAAGCAAGTTGGCATAAAATCGAAAATTTGGAAAGATTGCCATTTCTAGATTGAAAATGACAAAATCATCTTGAATTTGAATCATTATTCTTGGACAAAAATTTTCACTTTTTCACGTTTAAAATGCTAAAAAGCATCCGCTTTGTCTCGTCTTTAAATCTTTGAGAGAAAATTTGTATATTACGGATTAGTTTCTTAAAATTTTGAAGTACTAGTACTGGAGCTAAAAATGAGTTGCGAGTTCTAAATCTCATTATGATTGTATTAATTATTTACGAAAATAGTAGCAGTACGTTCTCTATGTTGAAAATTGAAGAAGTTATTGTTTTAAAAGCTTAAATTGGAAGTTGAACGATAGAACCACTGTGCTCAACTTGAAATTAAAAGCTTGCTCATTAACAGAACAGATAATATCGATGAAAATTGGCGATATTTTATAAGAAAAGCGAAGGATTTGCAAAAACGTTTAAATTATAAATAAATGAAGATGACACAACGGTTACAGTTATTTTTAATTTTTTCCCAGAACTTTGCAATTAACATCAACTCAGTGAAATTGGTCTTGGAAACCCCTAGATTTATAAAAATAAATTGCGTAAATTATATTGTTTTTCGTATGGGCAACACTGATTTTTGATATGGTTCCTCTTTTTTGTTTTTTTGCAAGTTTGTTTTTTTTACTTTAATGATCTAAAAGTATTTACTAGTATGTTCGATTGTAATTTCGTTAATTAGTTATAGTTCATTAATTTTCGATGATGTTTAACCAGTTGCTGTAATTTCTTTGTTTTGTAATTCCATCTCAATTCTAAAATTTTGGATCACAATCGTATACGCCTAAAAACACTAGGTAGAAATACTGAAATTTAAAAAAATTTTCTACGTTTTGATTACGAAAATAAGCATATATTGAATAATGAATTACAAATTATTAGGATAGGGTAGACTTCCCTGTTTATTTTCCACTAGATTTACGATGGCGGTAAGCGCAAGATCAAACGAACAGCGTTACTATTTTTTACAAGAATTAAGATCTCAGAACTTCGACTCAATTAGATTCGCTTCCTACCGTACAGCTTGTAAATTACGATTTATACAGAAAAAAACCTACCGTAAGTATGACGTTGTAATATCGGAATTCTTTGTTCTAAGCTTTCGCTTTATATTACAGTGCATTCTATTGATATTTGGAATGTTATCGAATCATTCCGTGAAAATGGATTGAATACTCTGGAACATCAATCTGAAATAAATATTACAAGATTAGAAGCGTTGATTTCGAATTTGTACCATAATTTAAATAAACGTCTGCCTTCTCAGCAGCAAGTATCAGTTGAATCTCTTTCTTCCTTATTGTTGAATTGGCTATTAGCTGCTTATTCCGGGTATGTTTCGTCGATCGTTAGTTGATTTTTGAAGCGAGAGAATTTCTTAATATTTTGAAATATTGCAGAGAGAATAATGGCAGAATTAAGGTCCTTTCTATTAAAGTCGCTTTGGCTACGATGTGTGCTGGTAAACTGACCGATAAACTGAGATGTGAGTTGAATTAAGGTATTTTTTTCTCGCTGAAATATCTTAATAATGTAATTTGTTATTTCAGATGTTTTTTCACAAATTTGCGATGGTAATGGTATCATGGTTCATTGGAAATTCAACGAATATCTTCAAGAAGTTTTATCTCTTCCCGCAGCGGTCTATGAATCTCCGTCTTTTCCATTTACCAATCAGTTAGCCAATGAGATAATTCCAGCAGTATGTAACTATGTACCTCAATTTTTTCTTTCTTTGAAGTTAATTCCATATTGAAGAATTGCTTGGCTGTTCCACTAGAATTCCAGAGTCACGTTGAACGATTTCATCGATGCTTTGATAGCAGAACCAGGACCACCGTGTTTAGTTTGGTTTCCATTGATGTTCAGAATGGCCAGCGTTGAGGGTGGTATGTATGCAATTATGTGTAATTTATTTATTTCGATTACGGTTAAACAATTTTAATTGTTTTCAGTTGTACATCCGATAGCTTGCGATGTCTGTCGTAAAGATAACTTCACAGGGTTTCGATATCGTTGCCAAAAGTGCCACAATGTTCAACTATGCCAAGATTGCTTCTGGAGAGGGCGCACTGCGTCTGGGCATACGTTAGATCATGAAATGAAGGAATACACGGTTTATGTACGTCGTATTTCTGAAATTATTTAATAATTCGTATTTTATTTAATTAACGAAAATTACAGAAATCACCGAGTAAGCAGATCGGTCACACGTTACGAAAATCGTTCCGCTGTGTTCCCGATAAAGGAAAATCAAACATTCCGAGGTTCCCAGAAGAGCCGGAAAAAACCATTAATCTATCGCACATTGTGTAAGTTGATAAAATCAGTAACCAGCTGAGTTTATAAAATAATCGAATTAATTTTTCCTCCTAATTAGTCCCCCGTCTCCGTTACCGACTCATAACGGTTTCCCGGAACCTGGAATGAATCAATACGATTACAACTCCTTGGATAGTCGATCCACAGTTCGAAGGTAAATAGTAATCAAATTCGATGAAATTCAAGTCTATAACGAACCTGATTTTTTAAATAGTGGAGGTAAATATTCTACTTTGATGAATGCCAGTCAAATCGACGACGAGCACAAACTCATCGCTCGGTACGCAGCTCGTTTAGCAGCCGAAGCAGCTTCTGTGGTGAGTTCAAACTATGAAGTTGACTTCGATCGGGATTTAATTTATACTCGAATTTTAGGGTCGAACGACGTCCGAAGGATCATTAAGTATCGACACGTCGAGAGCCCAACGCGAATTAATATTTCAGTTGGAAAATAAAAATAGAGAAATAATGAAAGAAATAGCTAGATTGAGGTATGTCACGTTTTTCGTGAAACTTTACGTTTTATTTTTAAAATTCTCATTTCTGGAAATAGAAAACAACAAGAAGCCGAAGAATACGGCGGCTTAGAAGAGAATCCAGCCTTAATGAACGAACTCAGGGCGTTAAGATTACGGAAACACGAACTGGAAAGTCATCTTACAACATTACAAGATTCCAGGAAACATCTTATGATTCAGTTAGAAGGTCTCATGAAACTTCTCAAGGTAATCACGAGAAACTTTCAGTTTTTATTTCGACGGAAAATACTAATACGGTCTTAAACATTAGAATCATCAACCATCTCCTCGTTCCACGCCAAATTCATCTCCGCGTTCGGTAAAATCTCCTCCGCCGTCTAGATCTGCTCCCCCAACACCTGGTGGATCCGCTGCTAATGCTTTGGCTTCAGCCGATATGCTAACGGGAGATGTACGTTCGGCGTTTAGTGGATCTGCTGCAGGAGCAGGTAAATTCACCATTGAAATGAGGCGTTTGTTTGATAATTTTATGTTAAATTTTTCTCAAATATTCAAGGTCAATCGGTGTTTGCTAGTAATTCATCGATATCGGGAAATCGAAGTTTCAGGAATGATCTTTTGGTGGCTGCTGATTCCGTAACAAATGCGATGTCCACTTTAGTTAGAGAATTGAATTCTGGTAATTCATCGAAAATACAGCTTTTTACTAAAATTTATTTCGTTTGAAAATAATAATTTAAAAATGTTTCGAAGGTTCTGAAGACGATGAGCCAACAACCGGCTCAAATCTAGTAAAACCACTAGGTACGTAATGATACTCGTATGTGATTAATCAATAAACATTGTAGTATTTATTTTCAATCGTGTATTCATTTTTCAACAGATTTTGCCAGCGAAGGAAGATAAAAAAAAATCAAAAAATTGCATTAGGTGCTTGAAATTTTCCATATTGGAATTCTTGTGTATACGTACATATATGTTCTTTAGTTGTAGAACACTGTTTTCGTGTAATGTTCTGAAAATTAGTACATAGTTATAGATTTTAAAAGATTAATTCTATGATACGCAAATGATCGCTGTAATACTCGTACCATCTGTTGGTAAATTTGGTAATACTCAATTTAAATATGAATTTAAAACCTATAAAAGCATTCCAATGCTAAAGATCGTATACATCGTTTTACGTTTTTCATTTTATTTTTAGTTTTTCATGTTACCGACCAGCGTATTTTAATTTTTTTTTCTTATAATTCAAAGTTAATCTCAGTATTTTTTTAACAAGCATAATGCTTCGTTTAACTGCCAAAGAAGAACTGATTTTTTTTGAAACCTGATTTTATATCTGGATTCAATTTTTAGAAAATTTTTTGCCTAATTTTACCCACCGAATTTATATTTTATACTTTGTTATGCTTTTACTGTATATTTTTCTATGTTCTGTATAATACTTCATGTTTTGTGAAAAATGCAAAATAAAAGGTTTTAGCTTGATTTGATTTTCAAACACTGATTCAAAAGATTACCTTTATTTGTGTTATCAAAACTATGATATGGATTCGAGCAAGTTTTGATTTGACTCTAGTACATCGGTGCATTGTAATTTGTCGTCGCGTTGTTTTATGTGAAATTATTATAATATTTAGTGAGAATGAATCGGTCAGAGAAAACAATTAAAACTTGGGAAGTGGACAAAATATTAGAAAAAAAAGTAGTTGGTGGTAGAATTCGATATTTAGTCAAATGGAGACGTTTTACAGATGTAAACACATGGGAAATGAAAGACAGTTTTGCGGATCCATCAATTATTGATAATTTCGAACGCACGTTACGACGGAGAACGGAGAATATTCGATTATTACGATCCAACCAAATTAAAAATGGTAATTATCGAATTTTTGTATTTTACTTTTACAACGAATGATATACATTTTTTCATTATTTCGCAGAAAGACCGAGTATTGGAACAATAAAACTTGCGCCTAAATCTGATATCACAAATTCGTTATCAAAAAATTCCACGGGTGAGTTTTATTTTAATTCAGTATTGATGTAAATTACAATTAACTATTGCATTTCAGGTTGCCTCAGATGTAAAAAGCAAAATGAAATAATTGAAAGTATCACTAATCTGCTGACGACCGAATTTCACTGTAGTATTTGCCATGATATTTTCAAAGACGTAAGAATACTGTGCTATAATAATCGGAAAGCGAAGATATACTACTATTTCATTATCATTATTTTTTTCAGCCTCGAATGACCGAATGCGGACATTGTTTTTGTGACAAATGCATAACTGAGTGGAAAATTGGACATATAAGTTGTCCTCTTTGTCGAGCCATATTGTTCAGAGGCGAAACGAAAATTCCAGCTATGAACGAGTTCATCGTCAAAGCTACCAGGATTTTATCCAAGAGACAATAAATTAAAAACTTTGAGATAACTAGTAATTATTTGTGTTTTGTTTTTGTGTGATTTTATTTTTCAATGTTTAACATTTTTTTGTGCTCAGAGATTTATCGTTGTGTAGGTGGATTTTTAATAATTAGAAGGCTGTAGAGAATTAATTTAAATTGTAACTGTATAAGATATTTATTAGGAATTGAATTTTTTATTAATTAAAATTAAACAACGGAGTATTTTTCTCATTTTACATGTTTGTCTAAATGCAACATTGGGAGTAAATTAAAATTCAAATGTTAGCATCTTCAAAGTTCATTTATCACGATTTCGCTACGTAATTTCGGATGTGTTATATTGCTAGAAAAAAATCTTTCATTTTCTATATAATTAAATATTCGACGAAGCATGGTCAAATATAATTATCTCGTTGATTCGAATCATCGAAAAACTTTCCACTTTCCTTTAACTCCGAATGTACCCTTTAGACCTTGACCACTGAAATGACCAGCGACTTTTCGAAAATTCTCCATCAAACTGTTTTGGTTTTTCCAAGAACTTTCGATATTCTTCGAGATTTTATTCTTCGTTAGTAATTCATAAATTATTTATAATCAGTCAAAATTTTATTTAGGTCAAATTTTCAATTGATAAGTTTTACGCACGGAACTGGAAATTCAACCACCCAAACCGTTATCTCCGAAAGAACCACGTTCGAATTTCTGAAACACCAAATCCTCTCAAGTAAGTATGGCTCATTGAATCTAAACGAACCGGAATTCGATGGTATTTTTATAAATAAATTCCAGAGTCAGCTGTAAAATATCCTTCATTTCGTTAATAATTGTGGGTATGACTCTCGAAGTTGGAACGTATAAAAACCTGTTATCACGCATACGCATCAGTGGAAACATCAGTTTGGAAACATTTCGCTAATAAGTCGGTTTATTATTGAACTGCGAGCGTCGTAAGGTCATCAAATTAACGTCATGTAGCCTCAGGTTCGTAAATACATTCTTCAATAATTATTCAAATGGCAAATGTATCAAACATCACTTAATTTTTTTTATCGATTCGGGTTTGTGTGTTCCTGTACTTTGAAACACGTGATATAAATTTTTTATGCAGATAACATTTTTTTTGTCAATTCAACTCGTTTTTAATTTAATTCAGGTAAATTGATGGATATAAGCGACAGTGATGAGAGCTCGGTTAACTCGGAATATTTTGTGGATGCCTTAAACATGACGGAATTCAACGTTTTGTATAATCACGACGAAGAATGCGATAATTATACTGCTAACATTATACCAGTAAGTGTGATTTTTCGTTACCATGTACTTTTCACTAATCCTCGTTAATGCTAGGTAAACAAAGAAACCGTATCAGATATCGAAACTACCGTTGACTTTGTGCTCGTTTACGGAGGGCCGTCAAAAAATGTGCAGCATTGTTTAATCGAAGAAGAAAATAAAGAAAAAATTAGAGCGCATTACGAGAAATGTCTCATCGAAGAAGGATTACATTTGGAAAAAGAAACGGCCGGAAGTTTGACTTTTGTGAAAATCCACGCGCCGAGACATGTGCTGGCGAAAAATTGCGAAGCCTTGAAACTAAAAATGCCCATGAAAGAGGTAAATTTGAAATGTTACTATATCGTGGATAATTCCAAATTAATACTGGTTATTTTACATTTACAGGTGGAATGCACAAAACCAGATGGAGCATCGGCTTTTGATTTAGTCGACGAAGTAAAAGCTGCTGTGAGACGAACCGTTCGAGCTTTCGTAACGATCGATCCGCATAAAAAATACCACGAAAGAAATGCCCTATACGCTGAATATAGCAGAGATAAATTTTATTTGTAATTTTTTTCGTAATATGACATCATTTTTCGAGCATTTGTTAACAATAGGCTTTTTTCAGATTTGATGAAAATGATCCAGATTTTTTCGATTATTCCATACGAGTCATCATCATAGATTATATTCTAAGTAAAATAGCCTGGGGGACCGATCCTAATGATCCGTGTCGTATCGGTATTCAACCTTTGATCGAAGAAGATGTATATGAAGCTGCATATCCTCTGCATGACGTAAGCGAAGAAAATTTTCGGCAAATTGATTACGTTATGTGAAAAATCGCGTGTTTTAGGGAGGTTATAAACAAGAAGGGTCATTGCGTAATCAACTGCGTGTCGAATGGGCCGCTACGAGATCTTGGATTAAACTCCAACCTATCGATGAGATCAAAGATTACTTGGGAGTTAAATACGCGTTTTATTTCGCTTGGCTCGGATTTTACACGCATTTACTTATACCTGCGTCCATTTTGGGATTGATTGTATTTCTGTATGGTCATTTTTCCATGGGCGGAGATAATTTTAGGTATGCATGGAAATGTAATGCGAAGTTGTGGCAGATTTGATGAAATGGCCTCGAAATGAAAAATTTTCAAAAACGTAGTTTTTTAATAAAATTGAAAATTATGTTATTTTTTTATGCCTATTTGAGATTTTATACTTCTTCTGAGAATTCTCTTATTTCATACGCGTCTATCGTTTAAATCCGCCATAACAATGACTACGAAACGATTAAATTTATTTTTGAATGCAATTGAAACCATTGTTGTGCTATTTTATACGGTTTAAAATGCAATTGCTTGTACGTTTGTTTAGTGCTGTTATCTGTAGCAAAGCTGAAAATATTACTATGTGTCCACTTTGCGACAAATTATGCGATTATTGGAAATTATCGGAAACATGCGTGCATGCCAAACTTACACATCTTTTCGATAACTACTTTACTGTAGTGTTTGCCTTTTTGATGTCAGTTTGGGGTAAGCGTAGTTATTGATGCATCTGCTTCTAGTTTGTTTGCATATATCACTATCTAAAGCTTCATACCAATTACCCATTTCTCGTATTAACTACATACTTCCTCATTTAGCTTCGTTGTACTTGGAACTATGGAAACGGCACGCCGCGGTTTTATCTCATCGTTGGGGCCTAACTGATTACACCTCGCACGCCGAACATCCTCGTCCACAATATACAGCTAAATTAGCCGGATCTAAAAAGCAACATATCAACGTAGCTACCGGCGAACCTGAAGTAGTTATGTCGTTTTGGTTTTATAAACTACCAACGGTCATCTTCAGCTACACCGTGATCCTGTTATTTGTAAGCAAACTTGGTAGCTGTAGTTTCACACTTGAATGACGCTATATTTGAGCACTTCGTATTTAGATTTGTGTAGTTATCGCAGCCGTATTCAGTATTGTATTATATAGAATGTGGATGAATCAAATGGATTCGTGGGTGAATAGTTCTCCTAGTATTAAACCCTATTCTTATCTAGTCATACCTTCTACTGCTGCAACCTTGAATCTGATTTCTATCATGTTATTAAATCAGGTAACCGGTGTTTACAAAGTTTATCTCGAGATTGTGGTTAAAACCTGTTATTTTTCGTAGCTTTATAATAAAGCAGCCGTTTACTTGACTGAATTGGAACTTCCGAGGACTCAATCAGATTACGAAAATTCTTTATCGATTAAAATGTACATCTTCCAATTTGTAAATTATTATTCACCTCTGATGTATATCGCTTTCCTGAAAGGTAAATTTATCGGGTATCCTTCCAAGTATAATCGTATCTTTGGATTTAGACAAGAAGAAGTAAGAAATATTTCTCATAAAATGAGAAATTTTGATAAAATCTAAAAATGTATATCACTTATAGTGCAGCCCCGGAGGTTGCTTGATCGAAATGAGTATCCAGTTAGCAATCGTAATGGTTGGTCAACAAATCTTCAGCGGTATCTTGGAAATAGTGACGCCGTAAGTTAAAAGGGAATCAAATGATAAGAATTTAACGGAATGAAATTTACGTATAATTTATTTATAGAATGTTCTGGAAAAACGTGAATAAAAACACGTTAGAAAAAAACTTTGAAAAATCTAGCAAAGAAGAAGTAGTATTTACATCGAAAAAACAATGGACCGAAGATTATAAATTACTGGAGTGGGGAGCCGAAGGGTTATTTTGGGAATATTTAGAAATAGGTTGGTGATCTCACCTTACGACCATGTGTTTTTAAACCATTGAAATACTTATCTTGAATTTTCAGTTATTCAATTCGGATTCGTTACTTTGTTCGCTTCGGCGTTCCCATTGGGCCCTTTATTCGCCCTGCTTAACAATATATTCGAGCTTAGATTAGATGCTAAGAAAATCTTGAAGTATTATAGACGTCCTGTACCTCATAGAGTGCCTAATATCGGAGTTTGGTATAGGATATTGGATATCGTTGGTAAAATCGCCGTAGTATCGAATGTAAGTGAATGAATTTCACTATAATTATGAAGTTCCGGTTTCGAATATTAATTTTTTTATCAATAGGCGGCGATTATCGCATTTTCTTCTAATTTCGTCCCTAAATTGGTATATTGGTATTTTACTAAAGAGGACGACGAATTGGGATACCTAAATTTCTCATTGTCAAAGTTCAATACAGTCGATTTCCACGAATCCGTTGCTCCTGAAAATTCCATTACGAACGCAACATCATGTTTGTACGTGTTGTTTAACATTACTCGAGTACCTAATATAGAATGCTAGAAGTAGAATACAAAATAATTGTAATTTTATACCAGCTACTACGCGTTTCGAGAGGGTCCTGAAGTGGTGAATAAATACAAAAGAACGACAATGTATTGGAGAATCTTAGTCATGAGACTTCTATTCATCATTGTTTTCCAAGTAAATATAGCGATTAAATAACTGAATATGATGAATGCAGCGATATGATAACGCGTGATAACTGATAACTGATAACCCGCATTTTTCAGAACGTCGTGTTTATCGTGAAAACCGCTATTCAATGGTTGATACCGGACGTTCCGCAGAAACTAGAGGCACGAATAAATCAAGAGTACCGTTTAATCACCGAGTTAATGGTGAAACGTAAAACCGAACTTGCCATTAAGAATGCCGGTATGTTTGTAAACAAATACATTTGTTCGGAAAACACGTGCCGATTATTTTACGATCTTCCATTTCAGGTTACGATCGTAATGAAAGTTCGACTACTAAGAAATATGCCGATGGAGAAAACGCCAAGAAATAATCACCGATATCTGCTTTATCATGCCTAATTTTTTACGTTAATTTTGTGATCTTTTATGCATAATTTATCTGTAGATCTGCAAACGAATCTTTTTTAATTTTTTATTTTAACCTGTTTTTTTCTCTTTTTCAGTTATACGTACCACGTAATGTTTGCTTGATATTTTTTATGTACTAAATATTCCTGTGATACTTAACAGTTTGTTGCTATTGTGATTTTGTTTTGCTGAATTAAACTATTTCGTTATGTTTTATAGTTTTATTTGCAGATTGTGAAATCTTTCGTATTAATGAGGTATGCGATTTTACAAAACAAATACGTTTATAATTAACTTCGCTCATCGTACTTATCCGGAACAAAAATTAAATTATGAAATGAAATCAACCATGATTTTTACTCTTATTGTAACATTTAGATGCACCACGAAGTAATTGTTTTGCTAAATACTACAAATGGAGCGTTCTTTATCACGCGGCAAGAAATCGTTTTAGACAATGTGATGGGTTTTTTGAGGGCATTTTCATCTTATTTCTCGTAATTTCGGTGAATATTTGTGAATAAAGAAGTGTTTTAATCTTTCAGATCGTTTACATTACATACCGCGTCAGTTCTGTGGTTCTTAAAGGTGTTAATAGTGAAGTTCGTAAGATTAGCAAATCCGCGCTCAAAATATTGCTTTGTTACGTTGAAAATAAAAGTGATGAGATATTTTGAGTCATGGTGTTATTTTATCGTTTGTGTGGTGTTTTTTGGTCAATGTGTTTGAAAATTGAATAGTTTTTTTGGTGATATCGTGAAACACCAATGTACATATCGAATCCTCGAAGTTTTCATCGACCATGGTCCATTGGTAAGCTTTATCTTAATTCTTACATAATGACTCAATTAGCTATCAGATATATGTAGTATGATTGATTAACGGAATACTTAATGTTATTTGAATTTGATAACATGCATTCGCGATTGTATTGCAGTCATGTATAATTGTATACCATATTTGAATAATACAACGAACTCTCGTATTGCTTCTATTGGTACCGCACCGACCAAACTTGCAGGTACTTCGATTACTCGCGAATAAATCACCGGCAATATAAGTAATTAATGCAAATTACATTGAACTTGGGAAATTACAAATCAACAAGTAATGAAGTGATTGCACGTAAATGCTTGAAAGTATGGAAGAGATGTAAGTAAATTTTATGCTCATGAAGATTCCCTCATATGGATATGAATATAACGACTACGTACTTCGTAGTAATATTATGTACCAAATTCGTAAACAACATCGGTGACGTGATTAGTTTTTAATTTAATTTCAACATGCGTTTCTGTGAATTCAATTGTGACGTGATTTAATTTTTCGTTGAAGATAGGAAGCGGTAGACGCGATGATTTTTTTGAAATCGTACACTGAAGCTAGTAAGTATCTCAGAAAAATTAAAAATACCCAACAAATACCCATTATACTAACAACTAAATGGAAAACCACCACTCATTTTATAGACATTTCCAGAAACGAAACAACTGATTACCGGGTAATCACGACTTACGAGACTCAAGTAAGTTCGAAACTAACTCTTTTCTCCAACCACTACCGGAATTAATTACCGAACGTTTTAATTTGTAGATAATTTGTGCTTGATTCCATTAAACTTCGAATAGAGTTATTCGTGAAAGATTTAATGAACAGATCTAAAATTATTACTTATCAGAAATGAACCCTGTGCTCAGAATGTCTTCACGATAAATTACTCATACTCAAGCGGATGTGCTGTTACAGAGAAGTACCTAACTATGCTGGCTACGACTTTTTTATTCGTTGCTATTTTGTTACATTTTTCATGGGTTTGATTGAATATAATTCAAGTTTTATTATACCAGTTTCATCACACTTCTGTGATAAGAAGATGGAAATGGTGTAAAAATGTATTTCAGTGTTGATACGTTGAAGAGGAATTGTGAATTTTCAACGTGACAATTTTCATTGTATTGAAATTGTAAGTAATGGAAAAGTTAGGTACTTTTATGCATATATTACAAACTTCAGTTGAATAAATTGCATAATTCAAACCAATTAGTAATCTTATGACCTATTCTGGTCTATCTTAATATTTAATTTCATCCCTACTTTTCACTTTGATGAATTAATGTTATTCTTTTCTTTTTCGCCTCAATTTTGAAAACAACAAATTATGTAAAAATTTGTTTTCAGACTTTGCTACATATCACAACATACTCAACTCAATATATCAAGATACCTATACCTACCCAGATTTTAGACTTCTATTACCTCAGATTGAATTAATTGTAAACACTATTTTAAAGAAATAACGGCCAAAAGGCCAAACTGGTGTGCAATTGTAATTAAATGTAAACACGAATATCTTTATTTTTTGAGTTCAATAGGAAACTTCGCCTCCCATATCGTTGTAGCCCCTCCCCTTCACTTAATCATCTGAAAAATTGGGTGGCCCAAGGAAATTCGCATCTAATTACGCCACTATTTCGATATAATCTTCACAAAATCTTGCTTTATTCTTCTTGACTGATTTTCATCTTACCTCTCTCACGATTCGGTGTATTTTCGAAATTGAAAAACTTAAATAAACTCAAGATACAGGTTCGAAATAGTCACTGATATATCAAATAATGAAAGAAAAGGGTGGGAGGGAAGGGGGAGGGATTAATGGAATACTACCCCTCCTCCCATTTGTGCATGATACTTGATTGAATGAAATAGAGGAAGTTGTTTACGTACGAACTCTTTCCTAACGAAAAAGAGAAAAATTGCATGTATCTGGGTCCTCTAAGAAGCATGCTCCCCTTGCCCTCCCCCTTCTCGACGGCACATTCGCTTTTTCAAGTATTGCTCATAACTTACTACAAAGATGGCGGAAATTGTTGTAGCAATCGAAGATGTTTGGATCAAGTTAGTAAATCCAAACAAATATTATCTACCCATGAATCAATGGAAAGCTGTAATTAGATAAACGTCCTGGAAATGGATCAGTAAATTATAAGCACGATAATTGTTTAATTGAGACGCAAGTACGTCCATACTTTGCAACAGTTCTTCATCAAATTTGCTTTGAAATTAATTAAAGAACGTTTTTATTCTTAGACTGTAATGAAAACTTTGTTGTTGGTTTCAAAATCTAAAGTCACTCATCGACGAATAGATAAGTATCTGAAATTGCTAAACAGAAATGAAGCGTGCGTTCTGTAGAATCACGATAAGTTGTACATGTGGATGTACTGTTACTGGGAAATTGTTTTTTATTTTGGTTATTGATATTTAAATCATGAAGTTGAGTTGTCATCTTTCATGTTTCGTTGTATCGATTCATGGCGGATGTCTATAACAAAAGGATGTGAAAAAGTATTTGAACATTATTTTAGTGTTGAAACGTTAAAAAGGAATTTTGAATTGTCAATATGGAAGTTTCAGTTGGAGTGCAATTGGTAAGTACCAAGTTATTTGTTTGGAAAACAATGAAATACCTATGTAGGTTTTACACGAGTAGATAAGTATTTTCATAATGATACATCATTTGTGTAAGATTTCCTGCTGAGAATTAGTTTGTGAATTGTATTTAATATGTAAATATCTTATCAGTCTGTGATACGAATTAATATAATTATTTATCTTATTAGTAACTGGTCCTAGACTTCTTTAATATTTTAACCTACCCCTACCCTCGTTTCACATAAACAATTTTTATTTACCTCCTTATCGTATCATTTTATGCGAAAATTTATTTTCAGACGCTGCTATGCATCCTGGTGTACTCGACATGCCAAGGATATTCTGAAAAGGCGGTATCTACTACGCAAAGTTCGGGTTGCTTTGGTTTCTTTGGATTGAAGTTATGGGGGCCATTTTGGGGAAACGGCAATATCGCAACATCAACATCGTTGAAATCAACTCGGCCTCCTTCATCGAAGTCTACATGTACTTCCACCATTTCTAATCCAGTGACTGTATCGTCTTCTAAAGCAGCCGGATTTTTTCAAAATTTATTAGGTTTTGTGACCCTATGGCCTCTCCAAGGAGCAAGACATGTTCAAAATATGCAGAAGTCTAATACCATTTCAAAACCCAGTAACACGACCTTGAAACGTAGTCAAATATCTACAACATCGCGTGGCAGTACGATTTCATCAGTTATTTCAACTTCTTCGACACCTGTGGTCACGAAAGCGACCTCTGAATCAACGATGGAGGTTTTAAAAACTACAATGAAAAAGACTACTGTTGTTATTCCTTTGACTAGCATATCTGTACCTGAAATCGCCTCGAATAAAGTTTCCACGAACCTCAAGTTGAGGAACCCGGGAAACATGAAACCGTTCTTTAACGAGGGTGCACCGAGACGTAGCCATTCTTTAGCTCAAAAGGAACAAATGATTCCTGAAGTGACAATAATTGATGGTGGTGACATGACACGAGAAATACCGAAAGCGCAAAATGGTATTTATGTAGCACCTGCAAATGGAACCCGTTCAACCTTACCATCGACAACGTCCAAATCCACTTCTAATCTACATAAAACCGACAAAAGTATTTATATTGCATCTATTTATAAAACCCGTCCGACTTTTTCATCAGCAACGCATGAATCTACTCAGTTTCTACCATCAGAATCTGCAAGTACTTCAACTTCTGATCCGCAGAAGACCAACCGAATTATTCATATTGCGCCTGTTTATAGAACCCGTTCGACTGCTTCGTCTACAACACCTGAACACACTCAGTTCCAGTCGTCAGACTCTGCACGTACTTCTTTAATCTCTGATCCGTTGCAAACCAAACAAAGTATTTATATTGCGTCTATTTACAAAACCCGCCCGAAACACACTCAGTTCCAGTCATCAGACTCTGCACGTACTTCTTTAATCTCTGATCCGTTGCAAACCAAACACAGTATTTATATTGCGTCTATTTACAAAACCCGCCCGACTTGTGCATCAACGACACCTAAATCCACTCAGTTTCAGTCATCGGACACTACTCATACTTCTTTAATTTCCGATCCACAGCAAACCAACCGTGGTATCTATATTGTTCCCGTATATAAAACCCGTTCAACTCTCACGACATCGACAACCCCCAAATCCTCTCAGATTCATTCATCAGAGTCTACACGTACTTCTTTAATCTCTGATCCGTTGCAAACCAAACACAGTATTTATATTGCGTCTATTTACAAAACCCGCCCGACTTGTGCATCAACGACACCTAAATCCACTCAGTTTCAGTCATCAGACACTACTCATACTTCTTTAATTTCCAATCCACGGCAAACCAACCGTGGTATTTATATTGCTCCCGTATATAAAACCCGTTCAACCCTCACGACATTGACAACCCCCAAATCCTTTCAGATTCATTCATCAGAGTCTACACGTACTTCTTTGATTTTTGATCCACGGGAAGCCCACCATAGTATTTATATTGCCTCCGGACATAAAACTCGTCCGACCCCATCAACACTTGAATCTGCTCAGACAGCCTCAATTTCCCCTTTCACCATGTCGTCTTCCAAACAAACTGGGAAAACCGGATTTTTTCAAAATGTACAAAGTTGGGTAAATAAATTGGTGTTTGGACCAAATAGCAACGCTTTAAAAGCAAGCGACGCGACCTTCGAACATTCTAAAATAGACAAAACATCACCACAACAAACGAACCCCGTTGAACTAAACGATTCCCTCAACACAAGAAAGACTCCTGGTGCAATGAAATTTTTTGAGATGCTCTATCGAACAATTACCCCCCAGATTACTTCAAATGTAATAGTCACACATGGATCTGACTCCACAAACGTTATTCCAACTGAAACCCAACCCTCTAGTGGTATTATTACCGACAAGAAATTGCTTGAAACAGCTGCTGTCGAACAAGATGTATCGTCTATGTCTATATCAAATTTTATTAAACTTCGCTATAAGAACCGTTTAAATCGCCAGATAAATTGAATCCTGGAATTTGTTTCTAATATTAATTACTTGTAAGACTGAAATAACACCTTTGAAAAAATGCTTTAACAAACGTATAGAAAGAGGTAGGATATAGGAATTGTGAATGAATAGGTATCGTTGAATTATAATTAAATTTTCATCCAGTATTGTAAATAGTAACATAATTATATTTACTTATTTAGTTTATCTTAATTTTCTTGTTTTTATTTGTATTTTAAGCATAATAAAATGTGGTTTTATTTCATGTATTGAGTTTATCGAATGAATATCGATAGAAAGGTGAGTCACTCTTGAATGTTTCTCACCTAAGGAACCTTCAGAAATAAATTGAAAAATATAGGTAGGATCAGAGATGGTGTTGATGAGACATTTCTGTTGAGTCTGTTGAGTCAGTTCTGAGACGAGAGACTTTCTTCACGGAATTCTTATATGAGTCTACGCCATTTTGTGAGCACGTGCATAAACAGACACGTTATTTATCTTCAATATGTTATCGTCATTCATAGAAACCTTGTTCTTTGATAAGGAACTTCAAGCGTGTGTACTTTGCATTTAAATTTGGCGAATTGATGAAAGAAATTTTCATGAATAAGTTTAAATTGTTTTATTAAACAAAACTTCGGAGGAAAAAGTACAAAAAATTAAGATAATAATACTATTAAATTTTTAATTCAAGTCTTTGAGACCTCGACTATGTACTTGACATTCCTAACGGAGAATTACCCAATGAAATCCTTTAGATGATTTTTCTAAGGTGACTTAACATATACGTAACCTTCGACTAGTCCTTGATCTGACTAATAACTGAAGTGAAGGATGTTGGTGTGAAATAAGCTTGCTCAGGCTGGTTGGCCATTTTATGATCCCACGTGCACCATACTTCGTGATGGTCTTGAATGATCCGGATGCAATATTCAAGTTATGCTCTTCTGCTTGTTATTGGACTCTTCATATTTCAAGCTGTAATTTCATAACCACAAAGGTCAACGTATGCGTCTCAGGTCAATAATTTGATTCCATTATGTCTCGATGACATACTATTTCTTGGTGGAGAGTTTTTTGAGGAAAGTAAACACCGTGGGTGGACTCATTTTGAAGATTTTCCTCCTGGTTGTTCTTCTGAGACTGGCTCTTCCATCGGAAATAGTTTGATCGCTTGTTTTGTGAATTTTCTCCTTCGTCGCTTCATCATCCGAAATAGTTTCATCAATGGAAATATTTTGATTGCTATTTTTGTGAATTTTCTCCTTCGTCGCTTCATCATCTGAAATGGTTTCATCAATGGAAATATTTTGATCGCTTGTTTTGTGAATTTTCTCCTTCGTCGCTTCATCATCCGAAATGGTTTCATCAATGGAAATATTCTGATCGCTTGTTTTGTGAATTTTCTCCTTCGTCGCTTCATCATCCGAAATGGTTTCATCATTGGGGTTATTTTGGTCACCTTTTCTGCGAATTTTCTCCTTTGTCACTTCGTCATCTGTATTGGTTCGATCTTCGGAGGATTCTGAGTAATATTCGTATTCCTCCTCCTTACCTGTGCCTGGATGTTTATATCGAACATTAACACGGCTGCTTCTACTCTCCCCACTGCTGCTGCTGCTGTATGACCTACGGTCACTTCTACTATCCTCATCTGTACTTCCGGAGCTGGAACTGCTCTCCTCTCTGCTTTCATAATACTCACCACTAGCACCATTAGAGGAATTACTGCTGCTGTAGGATTCCATGCTAGTGCTGGTGTAATCAGAACTGTCATCGACGCTACTTGAAGATGATCGATTTTTTTGAGGTGTGGCTTTCTTTTTGTCATTTTTACTCAGTTTTTGTTTTATCGCATGAATGAACCATCTAATTTTGGCGTTCCATGATTCGAAATGTGTGTCGAATACGTCCAAGAACATATTAGCGTAAAAAGGTAGTTGATTGGGACCGGGTAGGATATCCCTGAAACTCAACGTAGGAATTTCTTTTGTGGTGGGAGGAGGTGTTGGGAAATCAATGAGGTGTAGTTCGTGATCATGAGGCACAACAGGTCTGGGACTGTTAGTCTTGGGCCATCGTTTCCGTCGATTTTGAAAGTAACTGTATCGTTTCCATGATTCTTTGCGGTTACGACAGTTATAACAAGTGATATCATAGTATGGCAGCGATTTCTGCGTTAACCCTAAGAGTAACTTGAATTGCGGAGATTTGCTGATGAGTTCTTTAGACGGGTAGACGAAAATGTACTCGAGACGTTTGGAAACAATGGGTTGAATTATTACTTTGGCCGAAGTTGTGGTGGCTTTTTGCAACGAGGGAAAACGTCCTTCATTTTTAGCTTTAACTTGGTTATAATGCATGAGAAATTCGCGACCTGTTTTGAACCTCGGCATGATGAATTGCAAACAAGAACCTATTTTCGGGATGGCGTTGTAGTCGCGGACGAATTTCGCCACGGCGTCGATTTTGTCCAAAAGTACGCCCATTTTTTCAAACATCGATGGTGCTCTGTTTACGCCGTAGTCCGAGATTAAAGCACGATGAATGTGGTCACCTAGGAATCTCTGTTGATGCAAGATGCTCGCCTGGTGTGATGACGAGCAGTACGCAGAAAGGAGTATCTGAAAGAAGTAACGTGTTAGTAGAATGTGTTTTATTTTCTGCCTATTCCGACAAAGATTTAAGCCCAAAGGCTCGATGGTGTTTAAATGAACCATGAAAAACTCACAATTCTCAAGATACCCTTCATGATGGATTCCTCTGGCTCACTTGGAATGCACCAAATACAAAACACTGTGAAAGAATTTAAATTTGGTTGAAACGAAGTGATACATTTACCCGATTGTTAATTACACCAAGCCACGAATCAAATCAGCAACGAACGAGCTCCTATGTCGGTATTTTATGTGATTTGTCCGATGTTTATTAAAATGGGTTCTGCTCTGAGCTAATTCTGATAACGTATCATTTTTAGTATTAAGAAGTGGATAAAATATTGAAATTTTTTATCAAAGAAAATAAACGTTAAAGTAATAATTTGCCGATGATGAGTTGGTGTCTAGACAATGTGAACTCTGAGTTTATATCAGTGGAATGATCTGGTGCCATTGAACGTAGAATAACCTGGATAACATCTAATCAATAATCTTGTTTTTCATAGTTCACCACGAATGGCATTTATTTATTTTTTCAATTAATCTCCAAGCTGTATCTGTGACTCCACTCTCTCGATAAAGTACCCTGATGAAAATATATAATATTTCGATCATTCATCTTGCACGCAATTATGATCTTATCACCTTCGAAATTTGATCATGTAATCAAAACATGTGAAAAATTATTAAAATGTATCAGGCTCGCAGCACATATTTCATAAGACATGCTATCGGAAAATTTCGTTTCATGATGTAACAGATATCCAAAGCAAAGGGAAGCTGCAAATCTGAGGGAAGGGCTGCATTGGATGGTAATTGAGGGCTATTATTCCGACGTTCTTTGCATCGTGATGCTATGTGTATTTTCATAGAAAACCGGAGTACCCAATCACCTACTTGGAAAAGTGAATTGGCATAGAATTAATTTATTCTTTTGCCATAGATAGATGATTAAAGTCGTAAAGAATATTCTAGAATAATTTCATCATCAAAATAGAACTTATCAGCGACGTTGTTTATTATTTTTCAATCAATTAATTTATCCATATGATTATACTTCATTATCGCAGTTGCCATTATGATGGTAAGAAGTCGTTTGATGAATTTTTTAACCATATTTTTCTGGAACTTCATTTTTCATGGTAAACTAATTCTACGACGATGCGCATACTGTAGTTGTGACGTCGCTACCTCAGAAACGCGCGTTGGTTATACGCAAATTAACGTTCTCGCGGACACTTCCAGTGTTGCCCGTGGGCTCGTGATTTAGAGGAAACCATGAGCTGTTTGGTGCTTTTTTGATTTTTTGGTTTGAAGCAATATTTAATCTTCTACGTGAAAAACTAGACAGGCAAGCCGTGCAAGGGGCTGGTACCTCGTAACTTGTAATTTATTGAGCTTTCCGCGTTTATGGTTCTCAAATGAAAGTTATCCATTGCTAAACCGCAATTAGTTGAAATTTATCACAAGACTGGAATGCAAAATAAGTCGTTGAAGGGGGCTGGTACCTCAAAAAACATGTTTCACGCAGCTTTTCGCGTTTGTCGCAGGGGTAAAGGTGGTGACATGAAAAAAGTTCTCAAACAAATTGAAATAAATAAAATTTCTTGTCATATGAGGTCTCTAGCTAAATCTTAAACGGGGGTTCATACATCGTTCATATTAAAACATAAAGAAAAGAACTCCATAAAATTTCAACGAACATGAAACGGATCTTGAACATCGGATTTCAATTTTTCTAATCACTATTTTCATTTAACTACCTTTCCCCCGAAGACAAACGCAAATTACTGTATAAAACACGTTTTTTTTAAGGTGCCAGCTCCCTTTTATGACTTGACACATAATTAGCTTCATGGAAAATTGGAAGCGCATGAATTCATGAATTTTGTACTTCATTATTTTCACACCGACGCCGTTCCCCCAACATTAAAGTGATAAACGGCATAAAACATGGTTTTTTGAGGTACCAGCCCCCGTCTACGACTTATTTTGCATCTCGGTTTTGTGATAAATTTTAACAAATTTCGGTTTTGCAATGAATTATTTTCATTTGAGAACCATCTCACGTGTAATGTACGCGGAAAGCTCAATAAATTATGTTACGAGGTACCAGCCCCTTGCACGGCTTACCTGTCCAGTTTTTCACGTAGAGAATTAAATTTACTTTAATCGATAAAATGGGGCCTTGCGGAGTCCTGTAATTGGTGGATGTTTGGGAAGGCTATCTATGTAAACAAATGAAAGCTGCTTTACATCATTGCACTTCTCATCCTTTAAAAATATTCTTTTATTAAAATAACCCCAAACTTGAAATATATACAAAAAAGGGTTCAAAATTCAAGACAAACATTCATTCGTAATAATTTATTCCTCTGGTAATTAACGTATAACTTCATATTGTAATAATGCTTCGAGATAAATTTGTCCCTTATTTGGAATGTTCCATTCAAAGCTGTTGATTTAACAAAGAAACGACAATATTGCGCGATCGTCGAGTTTATTAGACATAAGCTGCGTAAACATCTTGCTGATTACATTTGCGACGTTGCAAAAACCAGAAAACCAAAAAACGGATGAGATGATTCAACGATAAAGACTATGAAGTTATGGTAAGATGGCTACCAAAGCGAACCCATGTTTCAGTTCAAAATATGAACTAAGCCTATTTGGCTTTCTCTTTGATGAACCAGAGAACTTATAAGAAGCAGATGAGCCGTCCTAGTAAAATTTCCCCAATTATGGAAATTCACCCTTGCGAACACGTGTCTTTGTGCAGTAAAGCCTTTTCAATTATGCTTCAATTCCCAACTACGATATCTCCTGGAATGACGATGACGATGATGATGGTGATGATGGTGATGCGTCTTTTGATAAAAAGCTTTTTTGGCCAAATCAATGAATCCGTCGGTGCCATTACCCCGAGCTTTCTCTCGGTTTTCTTGTCTTTTATGCAACATATTCGTGACACAGACAGGCAGCAAAATGGTGGCCCAAGCGACGATCTTGCAAAGAGTTTGCCTTCTTTTTATCTTGTATAAGTGCTTCAGCAACTCTTGCTCTGAGGTAACTTCTATAACCTTAGAACGTCGTAATTGAAGCAGAGGAATACCCAGATCGAGTTTCTTTTTAATATATTCCTTGAATTTATTCAAATATGAAAGTACTTTACCCATTTGCTGAAAAGTTTGCGGTAAAATGATCGGTTTACGGTTTAGTACTCTGTTCATTATGACGGGATAGTAAAAAAGTGGTTTCACGTGAGAAGAAGATAATAATGGCGCCCAAGACCCTGTTTCTAAGTTCGACTTCGCTTGTAAACATAGATTCAATCCGTAGATCAGTTTAGCAAGGAAATGGCCCTTGTTCGTTGGCAACGTAGTCGATGACTGGAGGATACGTGAGTAACGTCGTGATGGTGTTTTCTGAGTGTGAGATGGTAGGAAGAACAAGCAGAGGGTCTGAAAATGGACAAAATAAGTTGTCATTTTGTGAAACTATATAGAGAATTTAATCAAGTGATTGATAATAATGCTTATTTTGCTTACCATGATGCTCAACCTCATGTTTGTACCAAAGTTTTACCAGAATGGTAACTCACATGTGGAAATTAGTTGTTGGTAAAGGTAAACAATAGAGGATTGTGGTGAGAAGAGTGCCTCGATGGATGAAAGGTCACTGAATACGGATGTACGTTGATGTAGGATTGAGATTTTTGTTGGTTTGATAATCTCCTATGCGTTATCTCATAATAACTGTAATTTTCGTTGATATTTGGCTACTTACGTGATAACGCTGAGGAATGTAGTCAATTATAAATACCTGTTTCCAAGTACCTGCTAGTTACTCGAGCATCAGCTCATATATTTTCTCATGACAGGACTTAGAGGGTGATATGATAAGAAGTTACATGTAATTGAGCAACAATTATTAATAAAATCCAATCACAAAGTGCCGCCTGAATTAAATTGTGATGTATGACGTGAATGATTTAATAAAAATCTATCCAAGTTAAGATCTTTGTTTGGAAAAGTAAAAAATAAAGGTTGACCTTGAGTCACCTTGGGATTTATTATCTCTTATTTTCATTGAGAAACTGTCCACAGATAAGTTCACGATGATAAGCTCGAACACGTCCTTTAGATCAGAAATCAGTTTCGTTATGTAAATTGATCGAAAGCAGCACCAGCGCAGCTTATTATGCAAATAATGAAGAGTAAAACTTGACCTTGAAATCATTTCCCAGGAAAATTAACTAATTGATTCGATTCCCTTTGAATTTTAAAACTTTCTAGTATTTTTTGCCCTGCCTCTAACGTTTTCGTATCGCGATTACCTTGTCCCTGAATTTTTTTTTCGACAGAAATAGTAGAATTTTGGGAGAACTCGCACAATTTCAATTTTAAACCAAGGTTTCTTGGTTTTATGGCCTATGGAAGCTCTACACGTTTATTAGATGACTTCAAGGGAACATTATGCAGATCACAGATTTATCTGTTGAAGGACATTGAATTGCAAACCATTTCGGTGGCTTCTTAGTGCGTGTATTTTTAATAAAATTTATCTCTTTTGCGAGCATAATACCGTCTATCTGGGGTATATGTTGTTTTGTGAGGACGCTGAGACCGCGTGATTTTATTATCGACGAGATAGGTACTTAAATTCATCTCTTTCAAAGAAGAATAATGTACGAATTCGAACTGGTGTTTTTGGGTATTAAATACGAAGGCGTGATTATCGTAGAAGTACTTTTGAGATGAAAATTTTTTCTGGGCGTAATCGTCATTAATTTCGTACATGTCGTCGCTGAGGTATTCGTCGGTGTCATCGTAACGTGAATGAAACGACGATGAAGCATGATTATAGTTTATTTTATTATTCTTAGGTGATTCCTGGTCAGATGAATAATCATATTCGTAGTCAGTCTCGTCAGAAGTCTCGTGGGCCTTTTTAGGTTTTGGTTTCGATGTGATTTTTCTTACTACTTTGGATGTTTTTTTGGCGATTGGGTCTTTTTGAATGGTTTTCTTTGGAGTAGGTTTGATTGGTTGTTTTGTTGGTGATTTCTCTTCTGTGCTGGTGTACTCGCTGTCGGTGCGATCAGAATAATAAGATGATGCATCTGTACCTTCTGTTTTGTGTGGTACTTTATGTGCTGCAAAGTGTTTTTGTAGATGAGATTTCATCGCTACGCTGTAATCATTTTTCGAGTAATCAGTGGAGTAAGATGATGCATCTGTGCCTACTTTTTTGGGAGTTGCTTTATGCGCTGTAGAATCTTCTGCAGTGTAGTCGCTTTCCGAGTAATCAGAAGAGTAAGATGATGCATCTGTGCCTTCTTGTTTGCGAGTCATTTTATGCGAAGTCGTTTCCTTTGGTGGAGATGTACGTTTTGAAACCTTTTCTGGAATTTGGATTTTTGAAGTTCGGCTCTCCTCGGTGCTCTTATCGGAGTGATGATCTATGCTCGATGATTCGCCAGCATCTTTTTTATGGGTGGTTTGATGTTCGGGAGGTGTTTTAGGTTGTTTTGAGTGTGTTGTTTTTAGTGGTGGTTTACTCTTGGCATCTTTCTTTGGTAAATGATCCTCGCCGACTGGTTCTTGTGATTTAGGTTTTGGTGTTCGCGATACAAGTTTCGGACTGAGTTTTCCTTTGGTGGTTTTAATATCGTCGCTGTATTCGGATTCCTGGTGATATGCAGATTTCTCTTTGGTGTAGTCATCTTCGGAGCTGTAGTCGTCCAGTTGTGAACCTACAACTTTGAGTTTATGTTTAGGAGCATCTTCTGGTACGTAGTCTTCGGAAGATGAACTAAGCGAGGATTCTTCGGCGGATTTAAGCGACTTGGTGATTTTTAATTTTGCGGTTTTTTGCGTCGTTTTAGTAACCGTAGTTGGTTCATCTACTATTTCCGATGATAAATTGAACGAGTCTTTCATAGAGGAAAGGTCAGTTTCATACGATGATGAATGTAAACCGTCGGCGTGGCGTTTCTCGTTGCTACTATATTCGAAGTACGATTCATCAAATGGAATGGTAGCGGTGGCACGCAACTTGAAACCCTTTCTTGTTCTGTTGGTTGACATGACGATTCGATAGATTGTTAGATTGCTACCGCTTGAAGCACCTTGTTCATGTTTATCCTCTTCGGGTCGTTCATTCTTGGGGCGTCGATCTCGTGGCAGTTTTCCCAGACGAGGTGCGAGTTCGCCATAGTCGTCTTCGTTCTCTCTGAATGGACCTTCGTTGGTGACTTTTCGGCGATTGTCGTTTCGGTCGAAGTTCCTTTGGTCGTCGTCGTGGTCTTGTTTTCGAGCGTTATACTCCGATGGTGCGTCGTCACGTCGAGCATAGGGTGCACGAGGTCTGTCTCCATCTTCGCGACGATATGATCGACGACGATCGTCGCCTCGATCATATTGTCCGCGATCGCCTCCTTGATTGTTGTAGGATCGACCACCTGCTTGGCGGTTATCGTAAGGTCTTCCTCCTCCGCGGTCTCCGTATGACCTGCGGTCACCTCCGCGGTCTCCGTATGATCTGCGGTCACCTCCGCGGTCTCCGTATGATCTGCGGTCACCTCCGCGGTCTCCGTATGATCTGCGGTCACCTCCGCGGTCTCCGTATGCTCTCCGGTCACCTCCGCGGTCTCCGTATGCTCTCCGGTCACCTCCGCGGTCTCCGTATGGCCTGCGGTCACCTCCCCGGTCTCCGTATGCTCTCCGGTCACCTCCTCGATCGCCGTATTGCCTACGGTTGTCCCCGCGGTCTATGTATGGTCTACGGTTACCTCCACGATCTCCACCTCGATCATTGTACGGTCTACGTTCACCGCCGCCGTCCTCTTCTCTCCCTAAAATGGATATGAAATTAGTGGTGGTTGACCTTACATTTATCGTTGCTTCAATACTTTACCTCGTGGTTTATTTTCTCTGGCAAACGGAGATTTCTTGAATGTATCTCTTTCTTCGGAACTTTCAGCGTTGCGTTTAAATCGAGCTTGCTTTCGGGGATCCGCACACCATTCGTTACCTCCTAACGCATACTGTTGTTTATAATAGTGTCTCAATGGCGTGCTGGGAAATAGATCATTTTTAAAGATAGGAGATGCAACTTCATGATTTTTCATTGCATTCTGACTCATGACACCATACCACATCTGGAAACAATTTCAAAGAAACATCTTTGGTTGAGCACGTATCGTAAATGTATATATCATAAGCGTTAAATTATTGAATGGCTGATAACCTTTTATTATTTATTTAATTGATTCGTCAATTTGACTGTTCTATATGGAGAAAAAAATTACCAACGTACAAAAACTTTATTACAAAAGAAATCACATGTTTCAAAAACGTCACCATCCTTCGGTGGAATATTTCTTTATTTTTTCTATATCATTTTCATCGGTATTGCCTCTGAAAAATAAATACTTGAGATCGTACAGAATCTCGTTTTTAGTCATGTTGTACATACGGAGTAAAGTATTTGGAAATTTGATGAAATCTTTCCATTTATACGCGAGCAATAAAAATAAAGGAGTTTTTATAAAATTGAGAAATTTAAAGATCACAGTATCGCTGGACTTTTTCTCGATGGAATATACGTTTTTATTCTTATTGAGAACAACATTATCGAGGTTGATTTTACCGTCAATTTTGTAAGAATTGAAAAAGCGTCTTAAATTGGAGTAATTTTTGGAATTGTATAAAAGGAAGGATTCCTTTCTGAAAGGATGATCTAGCTCGAGGACGGGGAGTGTAGTTGGTTCGTTTAGCTTGAAAAGATGATAATTATGGTCATAATATTCGATTTGATCTTTGGAAAGGTCTTCGGTCCAAGATGGTGACTCCATTTCTAATCGGACCACAGCAGGCGGTGTTCTTCGGTTGAGCAATTGATGGTAATCGTCGTACCCCTTGGAAGTTACCGAGTCGAGGGATTTGGTGTGGCGTCTCGTGATGAAATCTGTGGTGTGGGTTATTCTTTTCGCTTCGTTCGTAGTCGAATCAGTTGTGCTTTTTGAGGGGATTAATTGAGCAGAGGTGGTTGTATATTCGTCCTGATTTATTGCTTCTGAGCGACCTCCGAGGTAAATATGCGCCGGGTATGATCGTGTTTTGCGTTGTGGAAAGCTGCGACGCTTAAAGCTCCTTTTGCTCTTTGTGAAAAGCACCTCTTTGAACTTGACATCGTTGTCACTTCTACGATACGGTTTTGCGAAACGTGATTTTCTCTTAGACAAAAATGAACCTTTTGGTTGATGAACTAAGCGAGTTTTGAAGAAACTGAAATTTAGCGAGTCGTAATTCATGATGATTGTATACAGCAAAGTTGACGTACGTTTTGGAACCGTGAGTTGCGCCGAAAGAACAGATAGATCTGTGTTTTTCAAATTCAAAGCGTGATTTGGAATTTGAGGAGCGTGATAGGTTTCATACGATATTTCGTTGTATTTGAGAAAAATTGGTGGTACTGCGTTAAAGCACGATGAATTTCTTATATCGATTCCATTGATTAATGGGCACGTTACCTGAAACCAACATCAGTGATTGATCAGCTACATATAGAATCTCCCCTTAAGATCTTGAAGGTTCATAGTGGGAATTTACGTCATATTTGAAGGTACCTAAAGTTCTGAAATACTTGTGAGAGGTTCTAGTCGAAAAAAAAATGTATGCATCGTAGAGGTTTATTGCGACGTTGTGCCAGTTTTAGGAAAAAGTACAAAATTCTTTGCATTTGCAGATGCATTTTCAACTGGTACAGATCTTGCAAAAGGATGATCACAAAAAAGCTCTTTTTATGTTGGAAAGAACGTTGACTAGATTTTATAACCTAAGGAAGTTGTATCTGATACTTCCTCCAGTAGAACTCCAAATTCTAGGATAATAGCGTTAAACTCCAGTTATACTTTAGTTGTTTTCCTTCGAGCTGCTCGTTTACGAGTAACCTTAGTAGATGGTAGATCTTCATTTGTGGCATGTGAAGGATCTTGATGATGTGATGACTCAGCAGGATTATCATCTTGTTCTATCGCAGCAGTTTTCGTACGTCTGAGACGTTTCCTAGTGGTTTTTCCATCGCTTGGCAATGCACTTGATGGTGAATGATCACTATCATGTGTTGAACTCGAAGACTCCATCCCTGGCGTTGTTTTTCTGCGTCTGATGGGTTTCTTGGTAGTTTTCTGAGGTACCTGGGATTCTTCCGAATGATCTGCAGCTGTTGAATGAAGAATAGTTTGAGAATGATCCGCAGACGTTTGTGGATCTACTTGGATTGCGGGTGTCTTCTTCGAAGGTTCTTGATGCGAAGTGGTAACGTGAGTAGCTGGTGGTATGGAGTCGATTTGAACCAACTCATAAGCGTTCTTTTTGCTATTATACACAAATTTGTGTTTCTTTGTGATATTCTTTTTCAAAGATATCTTCCGCAGAGCTTCATCGGTATCGAATAGTTTTGTAGAGAAAGTTGTAAAGCCTCTTTTGTACTTGCTAACACCAGTTGATGCTTTTTTCGATGGGACCTGTTTAGGGGGGCTTTGCTTGTTGCTGATTTCATCGGAGCTATATTCGTAGGTTTCTTTATCAATCGAGTAAGTTTCTGAATCGGTTGAGTGGTCTTTTTTAGATTTGATGGTTTGTTTTTGAGTGGATTGTTGAGTCGTTGGTTTAGAGAGTTTCTTTGATGTGGTTACGAGTTCAGTGGGGCTGATCTTGTGGCTGATGTCCGAGCTGTGGTATGTTTCTTCATCGTGCCCTTCGGAAGCTTTTTGAGCTTTTTTGTGCGTGGATTTTTTAGTTGGTGATGTTTCCGTGGGCGATGTGGTCTTGAGATCTTCTATGGACGTTGTTATATGTTCGCGAATAGTTTTTTGATCGATTTTGTGCGATGACTTTTTACTTTTTCTGGGAGATGGTTTGTTTTGAGGGTCATCAGAAGGTGTGATGGTGGAGGATTGTGTTGATTTGACTGTGCGGCGTTTGGAAGTGGTTTCGGTGATGGAACTTCGTTTTTTTGATTTTTGCAAGGTGCTTGGATGATAGTCCGTTTTATCTGAGGTAGAATAATCACCGTGATTTGAATAATCTGCTTCATATGAGGTTGAATGATCGGTGCCATTTGAGCTTGCGTAGTCGGAGTAGACCGCTGTTTCATTTGGGCTTGCATAGTCGGAAGAGTCCTCTGTTTCATTTGAGCTCGAATAATAATTTGAATAATAATCTGTTTCAGTATCTGAGCTTTTGCGATCAGAGTCAGATCCAGAGAGCAACTTTTCGTTATCTGATGAGTCAGTTTCACTCTCCAAGCTATCAAAATATTCCGAAGCGAATTCCTCCGAGTCATATTCCACGGAACCCTTTATAGTAGGTTTCTTTTTCGGTATAAATTTGGTAGGTGGCGTGAATTTGGAACCTTTTCGAGGAGTTGTACGACGTCTGGTGCTTCTTTTTTGAGAACTTTCATCCGTATATTCTTCGTATAGTTTTTCCTTCGTTGTCCCTGTGATACCTTTCTTTGTTGGTATTCTCCTCAGAGGTGTGGTTTTTTCTTCGCTGTAATAATCGAACTCGTCTGATTCGTCGTAAGAATCTTCAATGGCTTTCTTTGGTTCAAGTTTTTTAGATTTTGCCTTAGCTTCTTGTTCTTGCTTTGACGTAGGTGCAAGCGGGATTTTTTTGGCGAGGCCGATATCGGTGTCGTCATCGTAATCATATTCTATGAGCGAATCATCTTTTCCTGCGCCCTTTTTGGATTTCTCTTTTTTGGACATTCGCTTCATCGATGCTTCCAGGTCATCTATTATGTTGTCGTATTTTTCGTATTTTATGATGGTCGACTTCTTGCTAGATGTAACACGTTTGGTTGCCGATTCATCGTCGTATTTTTCAGTGGCGAGTCTAACGATGGCAGAATCATCTTCGTCAAAGCTGTATTGACCGTATTCAGAAGAGCTGGCGGTTTTACGTGGCTTAGGTTGTTTCTCCAAGTCGCTGTAATGGACGGCGGATAAATCTGATGAAACATCTGTTAATTGATCTTCATCTGGCAAAAGAGAATTGTCGTCATCCACGCTGTCGTAATCAGAATCCCTAAAACCGCTCATTGTTGTACGTTTACGCTCAATTTTCTTGGATGTTTTGCTTCCTCGGCGTTCTTTGGTGATACCTTTGCGTTGACTGGGTTTCGGGGTTTTCCTCTTTGCAGCAAAAGATTTGTCGAAATCATCGTAATCGTCGCTCTTGCTGTCGTAATAGTCAACTTTGGATAACCTGGCGGTGGTACGATCAGGGCGTAGTTTACGATCACCGGCACGTGGCTTGCGATCCTTTTTAGCCGCCATGTTAGCTTTTTTTCTAGCAGCCTCTCGTCTCACGAAGTCGCAATCTTTGATTCCAACCTTTTGTTGGCGGTTTTTCGGCTGCGTTTTAACGTGCGCGTGACCTGGTGCCCCTGGAATGGCGCCCGGATCGAAAGCCACGTCTTGGGTTTTCTTGAACCTATTGAAGCGGTATTTCTTTCGGTATTTCAATCCAGGCGGCTTGACTATTTTGCCTTTGCCCTTCATGTATTTGCGCATCCTACTGTAAGGCGTCGCAGTTGTGAATTTGCCGCGTTTCAGTAAACTTTTACGTATTTTAGCCTTACGTTGGAGCTTCTTCTTCCTCCTGCGGTAGAATATTTTATTCTTTTTAAATATAACCGCCCGTTTACGTCTCGGCGATCGTGATACGTCGTCTTCGAATTGCAACGAGGGCTCGTGGACGTCACGTTTTATCCTCAGATCCGTCGACAATTCATCTATGTCGTTTGACAATTGGTCTTTCGACAAGCCGCGAAATTCCGATTGACGACGATATCCGCTGATTTTCGAGAATACTACACAATTCAATACCTGAAAACAGCCGAAGATAAGTCCTCTCGATGTAAACTTAACGATATCTTATGTAGATTTTAATTTTAACATATGAGGTTAATCACTATGAAGTGTGTACCTCTTGATGGCCATTTTCTGCGTTGTCCTGTTACTATATGTAGCAAGAGTTAAATGTTTTTTGTTTTGTAGGTAGAGGATTCGACAAGAAGTCATCGAGTTCTCCAAAGCTTGTCTGTGGTGAATAAAGATGAGCTTTTAATCACCGGATGAAGAGTCTTCGTGTTTTGCGGATGTTTCAGGTTAGATTAGATTTAAGTTGAAAGATCGACGAAGCAAATAAAATCAATGTTACTAAAATTTGAAGTAGTGCGTCTTTGAAAAATTCATTAATTGGTATTTCACGCTCGATGTTGAAAGTTCCAACTGGTGCAGCTTCTATAATTACACGTACTTTATTTGGTGATCGAGCAAATGAGAATCACCAGATCGCATTTTCTATTTGTTCGACGTGTTGACCACGCAACCTTCTGATATGAGAACTCCCGAGTCATGGTTTGTTGAATTGAACGTCGATAACATCTTCTCGTCGGACGTCTTCTTCGACATAAATTGATAGTTGAGATGGAATATGCAAATATCTCAGTTTATTCTCCTTATTACAAGGAATCGAAACTAAATTCTGCGTGAATCGTGGGAGGCTCCTTCTCGTTTGTTTATTCAACGGATAGGCAACTTCTTCAACATCCACGCGAAAAGTATCACATATCCTGATAATTTCAGGGGCTCGATTTTTATTTCTTACGTTTACCAACTTGAAAAACGCACAATTATTTTAAATAGCCGATCGAAGACTCGTTTTATTACACTGACGCGAGTATTTTTATCGATTTACGTCAACTTTACGAGTTTACCTTTTAAAGTAAACGAATATACCGAAACGTGTCATAATTTTTAGAGCTGTTCGTGAATTACAGGTTTCGCGAATTTACTCTTAATTGAGATTTCTTTCGATTACTCTCTTTTTCCTTCGTTTAGTAAATACCAAAGATATATTGTAAAATTTACTCACCAATATTAATAATATCTTCATATTGAAATTGATCATTTTAACGTGAAATTTAGTACTTAATCGAAACTCCTTCCGGAGTTGATTCATAAGTTCATTCAAATTCTAACGAATAAATCGCAAATGAAATAAAATTTGTAAGAAGTTCAATACTTTAAATAAACTTAACATTTGGGCTTTAGTTTCCATAATTAATAAACGTGTACACTATTGAATGGATTTCTTCCTCTTTTTGTCGAGTAGATAACCTTTTATATAATCTTTACTTCTTAACCAACTTTTCAAATATATTGCTGATTTTGTGATTATAAAGATGGAATGTCTTTAATTATTTCCTTTTTAAATAGCTACGAGATTGAACCCGTGTCTACTCGCGATCACCTATGTCTGATAATTTCGAAAAATTCGAGCCACTCGAAACGAGTGTTTTCGTTGGTTCGAATAACTGAATGGAGCCTGTTTTCACCACTCCCTCGAGTGCTTTGGTAAGTGATATCTTTAATGGGGTAAGGAAGTCGGTATTTTTCAACGTAAATAGCGATGATTTTGTTGGATTTATTTTTCAGTATTTTAAGATAGTTAATTTTATTTGGTTGTGAAATTTTTTACATTTTTTGTAAAAATTAAAACGACTAGAAATTTTTTGTCTACGAAAATTGAATTTAAATTAGTTTAAGGTTGGTAAACCACGCAGAAAAAATAAAAAATTAATTAACGTCAGGTTTTTTACAAAATTTATCACATGGGAGGGGAGAGGGGGGAGGCTGAAATTAACCAAAATTTATTAGTAAATAGTTTCATCGACACCTTTCAAAGATCAAAGACGTCATTTGGCAATCAAAGAAGAATTTCTGCTGATTGAGAGGGGGAGAAAGGCGGAGTGGAATTTAAGAGACTTGATGACAAATTATTTGTGAAATTATTTTCTTAAATCGATAACGTTATCCTTTTATTGACAAATATAAAGTAATTGTGAAGGGTGAGAGGTTTTGAAACCTAAATAATTCCGTTGATAAATATTTTGTTGCATGTTTTCAGAAAATGAGGAAGTTATCTCCACCTCGAGAAATATGGTTCGATGGAATGAAGGGGAAGGGGAGTGGGGAATTATCGTGAAGAATTTGTTGGTGAATTGTTTCGTCAGTTTTTTTCACAGATTGATGACGTAGGCGTAGAATTTTAGCGAATTTAATGGAAAATATGTGGTATGTCAATTTTTTTCATGAATTAATTACCTCATCTGTGAATTGACTAAGATTAATTGTTAACGAGGGGTAAAGGGTATTTGAAACCCCACTGATTCTGTCATTGAGCTTTTTTATGAAACGTTTTCAATTGATTAATGACGTCATCACTTTTTCAACAAAGATTTCCCTCGAATCAGTAGATTGAAAAATTTCACGTTGATATTCACTCGGCTATAATTATCCGTTTTTTTTTTAATAATAAAAACCAAGCCTATTACGTTGTATTAGTGGGTGGGAGGTTGGGGAGACCGTGCTCAAAGTTTGTTTTGAGACCTCAGGAATCCATTTTGATCATTTTTATCGATTTGAGTTTATACACGTTTATATTTGTTTTTGGCGTTAGTGATAGAGTTTTTTTGACGAGTCCACCTGATGACCAGAGTAGGGATGACCTTGAATCAAAATTTGGATAAGTCTTTTTTTTCAAGAGCGTGAGGGGAGGGGTGAAAAAAACAAATACGGCTAAAACATTAACCAATCGATAGAGCATCAAAATATGTACAACATACCCAAAAATCAGCGTCCTCAACCATTTAGAGGGGGAGGGGGAGGCCTCACATCATTTGACCTTGAAAAATTTTATGTCATGGCTGCAGCTCCCCTACCTCAATTGAGCTAGGAGGTCGTGCATCGGTATGTACACGTAGTGGGTGCCGAAATAGTGCCTTTTGGGGGTATCGACCTTTCACCTCCTCTTCCCCCTCCCCACCTCAACCCTTTATCAGCTTCAAAAAACATGATTTTTGAGTATTTTTTAACGGTCTTTAATCTGACCTTATATAGAACAATGGGAAAAATGGTTCTTTGTGGTGGTATGAAAAACCTGGCTGCTGCGAAGCACTTTTTTTTTGATTTGACAATTTTTGCCATAAATACCTTGTTAATTTGTTGTAAATCTGTATCATGAGGTGGACTTGGTAGTTTTTCCGTACAATTGTTCAGTTATCCAAGTCCACCCGGCACTTAAGTTATATTTTCCAGTTTTTTGGCCTTTTCCTGCATTTTTTTATTCATACTAAGAAACTTTTATTCATCTTTTCGCCAATGACAATAATTCGAGCTTTTCTCTACAATTAATTTCGGAATGATGTTTTCTTTTTCTTATAAACAAGCTTATCTATTCTGCCGAATAAGCTATCGAATCACATCAACGAATTGATTCCTTTGAGCTATACATTGTGTAACATGTTCAATTTGTAAGGTACGATTTTTGATCGAATTTCACGCATTGTTCATCTTTGAAACTTGCTCTATGCATAATCTATGTTTAATCTCGCTCCAATTATGATATACTCGGCAGACGATATCGATGATATAGTTATAACCTGTACCAAGTGGTTCCAATATTTACCTGCATTAAAAACGTTCAATCGGTTTTGATAATATATCGTCTGTGGAGTCTTTCTGGCAAATCCACATCGAATTCATAGCTAGTCATAGTTAGTTCGCGTATCTACGAAAGACTCGATGTGTTAATTGGAAAAATTGGTTTTTTATAAATCCGTTGTTAAAAATGAGTCAACCTGTGATAGACTGGATACTGGTTCGGTGGACTAACAAAAGATCATTTTCAGATGACCAAATAGAACTACTCACAGAGTACGAAAGAAAGTTACTCGATGAAGGGTTGGAATTTGAGGTGGAATCTCGCGGAGAGCTGGTGTTCCTCAAAATACACGCTCCCGCGGATTTGCTTCGAGAGTATTGTGAAATTTTTAGGATACGTATGCCCCTAAGAGAGGTAAGCTCGGTGTACTTTTTCGATTACCTAAACTAGTGAAGAGTTGTATTCCGGTACAGAGCATATCAGTCGATGATTCGGATGATGATGATTGTCGACACGGTTGGGAAACTATGGCGAGATGCGCGCGTCATGTGGAGTATGATTACAAGCAGCTGTTTGCAAAAATTAAGAAGTTTTTCAATCCTGGGGATTTAGACGAAATAATGGAGAAGAAGATGCCGCTGAAGAGCGCTTATCGAAGGAACGCTGGTTATTTGTAAATAAAACCAAATTTTCTATTTGATTTCGAATTTCGAGTGTACTAACGAAGGTCGTGTCGTAGGTTTGATGATTACGACGATAATTTTTTCACGCCTACGATTCGTTTGTTGATCGTGCATCATATACTAAGCAGTCAAATGTTGGCCGTCAATGATGAATATGAATGCATGAGTTTGAAGAGATTAGTCAGCGATGGTTTATACGTAGCCGCGTATCCGTTACACGACGTATGTACTCTTTACACGTAGATTGGTGTGTTGGATGCGTTATTGGGTGTATTAATGTCATTCGGGGTGACTTTGAAAACATGGGTTACTTTGGACGACGGATTTTACCCGTATCCGAACGAATGAACGCGTATATAAACATATAAATACTCGGAAATTATCTTGTAAACTACGAGTAATAGTTTTAATTAACGTGGAAACCACTTTTCAAAGTTCCCCGTGTTTTCAAAATCACCCTAGACAACGTTACAACGTGGTATTTCGCATCGAAGCACTTCGCAAAGTAACCCGGTGCCCTCAGAGTCACCTGGAATGGTGGTACGAAGCATATATTCGTTTATTCAAAGTTACCCCACGTGTTCAAAGTAACCCCAAAGCGCATTTACGGCGCTACTTCTCCCATTTTCTTCGCTATTTCGCATTGAAACACCGCGCAAAGTTACCCAATGTGTTCAAAGTCACTCCGAATGATGCTACGAAGCGTTCATTTGCCCATTCAAAGTTGCCCCATGTGTTCAAAGTAACCCCAAAACGCATTTACGGCGCTACTTCTCCAATTTCCTTCGCTATTTCGCATTGAAACATCACGCAAAGTTACCCAATGTGTTCAAAGTCACCCCGAATGTTACTACGAAGCGTTCAGTTGTTCATTCAATGTACCCCCATGTGTTTAAAATAACCCTAAAACACGTTTCCAGCGTCCTTTTCCGATTTCCGTTGCTATTTCGCATTGAAACACCGCGCAAAGTTACCCAATCTGTTCAAAGTCACCTCGAATGTTACTACGAAGCGTTCGTTTGCTTATTCAGAGTTACCCCGCGTGTTCAAAATAACCCTAGAACACGTTTCCGGCGTCCTTTTCCGATTTCCGTTGCTATTTCGCATTGAAATTCTGCGCAAAGTTACCCAATGTGTTCAAAGTCACCCCGAATGATGCTACGAAGCGTTCATTTGCTCATTCAAAGTACCCCCATGTGTTTAAAATAACCCTAAAACACGTTTCCAGCGTCCTTTTCCGATTTCCGTTGCTATTTCGCATTGAAACACCGCGCAAAGTTACCCAATCTGTTCAAAGTCACCCCGAATGATGCTACGAAGCGTTCATTTGCCCATTCAAAGTTACCCCACGTGTTCAAAGTAACCCCAAAGCGCATTTACGGCGCTACTTCTCCAATTTCCTTCGCTATTTCGCATTGAAACATCACGCAAAGTTACCCAATGTGTTCAAAGTCACCCCGAATGATGCTACGAAGCGTTCATTTGCCCATTCAAAGTATCCCCATGTGTTCAAGGTACCCTCAAACACGTTTCCAGCGTCTCTCTCCAATTCCCATTGCTATTTCGCGTTGAAACTTCGCAAAGTTACCCCTCGCGTTTGAAGTCACCCCAAATGATGGTACGAAGGGTATATTCGTTCATTCAAAATACACCTCACATATTGTGTCCCTGATGCCCCCTCCACCGGATTCCCATAGGTCACTAGAAAATTTCAACGGTTTTTTTCGCAGGGCCGCGTCGGTGATTTTGATCGAGACAGCGTGAGACTGAAACTACTCAAGAGATGGGCTCACGTGAAACTTTGGAACCAAAAACAGCCCATTGATCAGATCGAAGCCTATCTCGGAACCAAAATAGCGTTTTATTTTTCGTGGCTCGGATTTTACACCCGTTTACTCCTTATACCCTCTTTCTTCGGGTTATTGGTGCCACTATACGGATTATGTACCTTGGGCCAAGATGAAATTAGGTATGGCCAGTTGAATTCTGTATATTAATTTGGTACATAATGACGCCTTTTTTTTTTTTAGTCGAGATACGTGTAAGGCGAATAATGTAACGATGTGTCCGAAATGCGATCGCATCTGCGATTATTATTCTCTATCGAGTAATTGCTTTTATTCCAAGGTCACTCATTTGTTCGATAACAACTTCAGTATATGGTTCGCGTTAATTATGGCGATTTGGGGTAAGCATTTGGTATCCCATTGCCCCAAAGTTGACCTTTTATTTATGCACGATTTCCTTTAGCTACTACTTTTCTGAAATTATGGAAAAGATACGAAGCAGTGTTGACGTATCGGTGGCGCTTAACGGAGTATTTAGTCGAAACTGAGACCTCTAGGCCGGAGTATTCGAACAAAGCGAGGAAAGGCGATTATACGAAGAAGCATTTTGGCACTGGAAGGAAGACATACTGTATATCTTTCTGGCGTGTCAAACTGCCTGCTTATATTTTTAGTTACACCGCATTGTTGTTTTTTGTAAGAGATACCATTTGATGTAGAAGTGGAAGGTATTGGCGGAGAGAGAAGTTTTCAGAAGGGCTCGCTTTGTAATTTTTCATAATTCGAGATGTCTTATTTAAATGAATACAAATTGGACGAATTTTTGCAAAAAAAGAGAAAAGAAAGTTATGAATCCGTCTCCCTGGAGGGATATTTCATTATTGCATGAACGATAGGAATATATTCCTGGGCAGATCTCTATAAGAAACGGTTTTGTTTGGAAGCACCAAATTATCTTCTTTGAGGGGGGGGGGCTATTCCAACAATAAACTTGAGCAAGAATTTGTTTAAAAAAAAATTAAAAATTAAAAGAGGTCTTTTTTTGCAATTCTTCCAAATTATCAAATTTGATGGTTGTTCGACCTTTCTGGATAATTCTCATTTTTCATCTCAGCCATCTCGGTCTCTTTCACCTATAAACTATCGATTTGTGAAAATATACAAATGAACGCGCGACATTTACTATTTACAGATTGTCATGGTCATCATCGGGATGATTTCGGTGTCTTCGTATAAAATTTGGATGACAGCTGTCATCAACTCGGTGAAAAACTCGCCGAGTTTGCAATCAAACGCAGATCTCATTATATACTCGACCGGTCCAACTTTTAATTTAATTACGATCACGTTTCTAGATCAGGTTTTGTATTCGTAAAATAATTCAGGGGGAAGAATGATAAATAAGGGAATGTTTTTTTTTTTGACGCAGATTTATCTTAGAGTAGGCAGATATCTAACGAATTTGGAGTATCATAGAACGAACACCGAACACGAGAAAGCTCTAACTATTAAATTATTCATTTTCCAATTTATCAATCATTACTCGTCCATTATATACATCGCCTTCTTCAAAGGTAAATTTATCGGGTATCCTGGAGGTTACTGGAGGATATTTGGATCACGTCAGGAAGAAGTGAGTTCGGAAAAAGAGCCGAGGGAAGGTTCCCTTATTAATTTATCTAATCGGATGTACTCGTGTTTGTAGTGTCATTATGGTGGTTGCTTATTAGAACTTAGTAATCAATTAGCCTTCATTATGATTGGTAAATTATTCACGGATCGTTATATACATAAAGTGACCACGTAAGTTTTGCGCCAGTTGGAGCATCTGTGGTGGAAATTCTCTCGAGATGATGTGCTTACGCAGGCCTTTGGAAAAATTCTGCATCTGGTGTTATACTCAGTGTAAAGAAGCAAGGGTCGATGTTCTTCAAACGCAAGTCGATAAGTTGAACGATGGCCCTCAGCAGCAATGGATTCACGATTTCAGATTAGCCGATTGGGAAAACGTTGGACTTTTCCCGGAATATTTGAATTCAGGCAAGTCGCCAAGTGAATGGAATAAATGAGTGAATGGCGTAATCGATGGGAAATTTTATAGTTGTTCAATTCGGATTCATAATCTTGTTCGTGCCTGCGTTTCCGATAATCGCGGTATTCGCTGTTATTCGTAATGTCTTCGAGATACGTTTGAGCTCGTCGAGAATACTGACCGATTTTAGAAGACCGATACCGTTTCGAGTACCTGGAATTGGAATTTGGTTCGGGATCATGCAATTCTTGAGCAAACTGGCGGTTTTCAGTAGTGTAAATATGTATTTTTATATTTGACACGTGTACAATCGAGATTGAAGTTTTATCTTTTAGGCGGTCGTTATCGCATTCTCGTCTAGTTTCATACCCAGATTGGTGTACGCGATTAATCACGGAAGCGAAGAAAATTTCCTTATGAATTCGTTATCGATAATTAACGTCGATGATCTAGATCCGGCCTCGCGACCGATGAATTCATCCCATAATGTTGACTTCTGCAGGTTAAATTTTGACCCTAGGAGTTGATTAAAATCAACGTACTTATGGGTAAATCACGTTTCAGATATAATGATTATAGGGAACCTCCATGGTCAGTGGATAAATATAAACCGACGTATTTGTTTTGGCAAATTCTCCTCGCGAGATTTATTTTCATCATCTTGTTTCAAGTACGAAGACGCGTTGATTTGACGTTTTTCTCCATTAAACACCCTGAAAATGTTGAATTTTCTCGCAGAATATCACATACGCTATTACAAGCTTAATCGATTGCTGCATCGATAAACAACCCAAGGAAATTACGCAGCTGATCGAAAAAGAAAAACTTAGTACTAAAAAGGTGATCGTACGAATGGAAAAGATGAACGCGCAGCATCCCAAACAACCACCACCAGGTAGAGTCTTATGTGATTGAAAATCTTCGACAGGAACGTCCTGTGATTTTTTTTTATTTAGTGTTGGATACGGATAGACAGATACCTCGTGAGATATTTGCTGCCACCTCCTACCACCTTGATCATTCAAAATGACCCTTTTTTTGACGAGAAAGTTGTAGAGAATGTAGAATACTGAAATTTACCGCTTGAGAAAATTGTAATATTGAATTAGCGTGGGAGGGGGATGTTATAGAATCCCCTTTTCACGTCATACTGATCAATCTTTCTCTTCGTCCTTTCTCGATTTTAAAATAATTTCTCGAGTTATGTTTTATGGCAGATAAGTATTACTCGTTGAATGATTTATCGATTTTATCAGGTACTGCAATGCGTCTAGTTGAGAAATATGTACCTACGAAGTTGGAATATGCTGGATACCCTGGTTCTTCTGATGGCAGTAAAGCGACATCTCATTCGTCTTTAATGGGCACAACCACAACCGCGATTGTACACGATGATGAAATGCAGAGATCAGCTCATGGGTCTGAGAAGTCTATGCAAAGATCAGCTCATGGGTCTGATAAATCCGTTAACGAAACGCAAAGATCGGCTCACGGATCTGATAAGTCTATTAACGAAATGCAAAGATCAGCTCACGGATCTGATAAATCTATCAACGAAATGCAGAAATCAGCTCACGGATCTGATAAGTCTATCAACGAAATGCAAAGATCAGCTCACGGATCTGATAAGTCTATAACGAAATGCA